>BJCN01049404.1:0-13502 GCA_018326445.1 Flaveria brownii | reverse complement strand
ATGCCGTTATGTATAATTTGATATATATCTTATGATCTTTGATTCTCCGTTATCACCATGTCTGCTTATTTTTTATATCTGCCAATTCTTTAATTATCATCATGTCCGTTTATTTTTGTTATCCGCTATTCCGTTCACTGAGCGTTATGCTCAGGCGTGCTTTTGTTTTCATGCACGTCAGGTCTGCAGGGTCATCCGGGAGGGGAGTGAAGAGTGGAAATCTGGATAAAGAAGCTTGATGTTTATTTATGTAGATTGATGTAATCGACTTTTCTATTGGGTTTTAGACTGCTGTTTTATTTTCTGGAATTTAGACTTTCAATCGTTATCAATTATGAAATTATGTTCTGGATTTTGATTACCGTATTAGTGACACGTCAGCCTTGTCAGGTTAGGGTGTTACATAATGGGGTCAAACTGGTTACAAGATTTTAAGTGTGTGTAAGTTAGGGTTGATATTTTTGACATGAATAAAAATTAAAAATATGGGATTCGGGTTGAAGAATTCAACCCATCAACCCACCAACCCACCAACCCAACGCAATTGACGCCCCTAGGTGCAACATATCAAGTAAATGAAGTGGATCAAGAATGCCAGATGGTGTAAGGGGCATAATTTGATGATTTCTAGCAAGTAGCCAGAATTAGCAAAAATAAATATAAAATAAAATTAATATATGGATGGCTTGTAATGTTATTTTGGTATTTCGGTGGCCTTAGTGTAAGGTTTCTTCAATGACTCAATAAATAACATAAATTAGAACAATTTAGGAAAAACAACTTTTTTAATATGAAATATAAGATACCTTGGGAGCATTTGCAAGCCATAATGACCATAGTTTTAGTAGGGAAACGTTGACCAGCTGCAAAATATCGTATATAGTGTTAATTCCATGATTTGCAGCCACTATACTATCCATTGTTGTCTGATCAGAAGGCGGGGAGACAACAAACTTGGTTCGTTTGCCTACTTCGTGTTTTCTCGCCCTTATCATCTTTGTAACCATCCACAATAACAATCCTGCTATCGCCTGCCCTACCCACTCTCTGCAAACAAATGACCATTTAATCACCAATGAAATCTTAACCAAAACCTACTAAAAAAAGATTCTCTTGCATATAGATGAGCTGAAGTTTTCAGTCATGTTACTTGATTTTAAAAATTACTCACTTGTAGACAACCATTAGCGTACTACCAATCACCATAATGGTGGTTGCAGGTTTTTTCCACTCAATCACCTCTTGAAACCATGGTAATGCACTTTTTAATGGCTTCACAAGCTCCTATACAACATAAATTAAAATTTAGAAATAGGGTGCCTTAAGAATGATCATTTCTCTGTATAAATGAAGAAACAAGCTGATGTGAATTAATAGTAAGTGTTTGTGAAAAGAAACATCAACCACTACAAGAACTTAGAAGTAATGCATGTGCTAGTAAAACATGATAACCACTACCAGAGGTGTGAATTTGGTCGATTTGGCTGTGTTTATTTCAAACGGGTCACATAAAAAGTATTAAGTACCAAGTTAATGAACGGGTCAATGGGTGCCCAAAGTCTTATTAATGCATTTCATCCTCATCAATCATCTTATTTAAAGAGTTAAATTGTTGCTGTAGTAAATATTATATTAGTAATTATAAATAACACGTTCATTCCTGCAGAACTCTTTAAGAGATGGACAAAAAATTCTTAGTAGCTCAACGGTGGGCCCATTTTTAGCCCATCATGACAAAGGGGACAAATAAAAGATCTAACTGCAAGGGGAACAACTCAAACAGGTTGAAAATCACCAAAGTCTATTTTTAAAGCATACAACCTCACAAATCAATTTACTCGGTATTATAATAATATGTAATTCATTATTTATAGAACTTTATAAGAAATGGTCAATGAAGTCTTATCAGGTCAACCTAACCCAGCCCAGCCCAGCCCATTTCACCCATTACCAAGCATTCAAGTTAATATGATGTTCAAGCATTGTAGTATGGTACCTACCATCAATATAAGAGCGCTGTCACCAATCCCGTCTTCTTTCACTACATCAGCCGCAGCTTTAGCAGTATTGATTTCTTTAGCTTCCTCTCTAACTTGTTCAACAGCAGTTTCCAAAGACGATAGATTTTCCGGCTGGTTACTTACAATCTCAGACTGTTCAGTCCCCACTTCTGCCTCTGCACACGGGATACAAGCCTGCGCGACATTCAAGTTCCTTAATATTGAACTAGCACTGCACGGGTGTCCACTTTTCACTGTTTTTAAGCTCTCAGCAAGCTCTTCTAACACATTACTTCCTGTAGGCAACTCATCAAACAACGCAAAAATTAGGAAACTTTTGGGATTAGGTGGTGAAATCCTGAGCATTTCTCGGGCGGCATGGAGTCTTATTATCCCTAGTATAGTCCTTGCATGCATCTCCCATGCTTGTAGAGGAGAGTCAACCTTAAACTTTGCTAAAAACTTGTGTAATAACATAATCTCATTCACGAGAGCAAGCCAATGGTCTCGTCTTGTGGAGCTAGTCAATTCTGGGAACTCAATTAGGAAACTTTCTTCCCTGAAAATATCCAAAAAACATAAATAAGTAAATAGAGGATGTCATATTTACAGATGTGTTTCAAATAGGGAAAATGCATAAAAGGTAAGAACCTGTGATTTAAATATCAGTTTCTAACTTCCAAAAATTTGGTTATATATTAAACTAATTAAGTAACGGGTCAAGATAATGACATGGTCACTGATATGTAGATAAATTATTGTAGCTAACTAGCTAAATTAGTTTAATATTTAACCAAGTTGGCTACCAAAAACAGGAATCAGAATGCATTTGGCTTACCTTTTTATCCATTAGCCCTTTCAAATATACTGAAATGTGGAAAATGCAGTATATTTATATGACAGGTCCATGAAGGTGGACATGATGGTTTTAGATAATAAATTAAGCATGCAGAAGCAGCTATCAGCATACTAGATGTTTCTAGATAATTAAACCGAAATAGTACATGAGGTGGTAATTAATCTCACAGCTCAGCAGACTCATATATAATGGCTTTGTCAAATAGAGGAGCACCAAACGGGCCTGTGGATGTGGGTTTTATTGACTGCTCGATGTCCTTCGACAAGTCAAGTTTGAATGCATCTTCATATGACACTGAGCCCGATGCCTCAAAGTAGAATGCATAATTGGTTAATGTAAGCCTACCTACAAAATTCAGCTATATGAGAATACAGGGATGATAACAGATCACATTCTAAAAATATTTTGTTTATGTACAAGAACAGATGGCGGCCAGATGTGCGGGTTGAGTACCGGTCAAATGACCTCGGTGTGGAAAGGGGTCATTTTTAATTACGGCTACACAGTTGGGTAGGATTGAGTTGACCTTGGTGTGGAAAGGAGTCATCTTTTACAATTGTCCAACAAAAAATAAACGTGTCAATTATGATTACAAAAACAATCTTATACAATAAATCAAATATAGTTCAGACAATTTAATAACACTTAGAAGATTGTATGCAATAACAATAGACTATTGAGTGACTTTCAACATGTTTGACGTGTTCCCCTTTGGGCTAAAATGTTCAAACCGACCATCTGACTCGTGCAGAACCCAAATCAACCTTTTGTAATTAAATGGGTAAGGAACTTTTAAAAAAATCTACACAAACCAGGCCAGCTTTGTTTCCCTATATGGCGTATTACTCTTTGTGAACTTGCGGTACCCTCAACATGCAGAATAAATTCATCATCTGCCATCTCAACATTCCTTGGTGTTGCTTGCTTTTGCAAATGGTGTACACATCTGTTGACAACAGTTGGCCAAATTGAACAAATTGCAGATAAATTATCATGTTCATTTCAGCATATTCAGTTTAGTATGGTAGCAAAACATAGAGATGAATTACTTGTCAATTTCTTGAAGGAATTTGTCATAAGCAGGAAAGTGAAGGTGGTTTTCTGTAGATGCTGTTAGTGTCTCAAAAGTAAACCTCCCATTAATGAAATCAGCCACCAAAGGAACTAATGATCCCAGCCACACAAATGCGTGTTCTCCAGCACTCCGCTCATTGTTAACCTACTAGCACAACATATAGGATTATAAAAACTGTAAAAGACATATGAAGTATAATTAATTACAGTTGTTTGTTGGAAATGTAATTCAAGCATATATTTTTGCTGTGCATTGTTAGTAAAATAAGATGTAAACTGGCACAAACATAAGTCAAATAAATAATTAACAAAATGTGAATGCAAGAAGGTGACTTACAAGAAGTGGCATGATGTCTGAATAGAACAGGGGTATTTCATCTTGTTTGTTAGATGGATTTGATGTTTTCTTCTCTTCTTTCTCCTTAGCCACACTTTCCTGACCATAGGAAGAAAAAACAACATTGAAGAGCTACTAGATTAAGAACAAAAATATCAACAGATCTCAAAGGCCTCAAGCAACATTGAAATACAAAGTCAATAGATCAAAGTTAATTTTCTTTTCCCAAGCACCATTGTTTTACATTGGTGATATTCACTTACAGAAAAATGAGATACTGGCATTTCACTTTAATGTGATTCATCACTAGTGGAAAGTTGAGATACTTAAACAACATTAAGAGTGATAAACACACACATACATGCATACTGTTGGAAATTCTGAATCGAACAAACATCTACAACAAAATTGCAGAATGTAAAAGTGCAAATATATTAAAAAACACATAAATATAGTGCCGTTCTCCCGGTCTATGTGATTGGGCTACATCCACGGCAAACCTAAATGGGCCTAAAGCGGAACACCAACCGAGGCGATGGGTCATTAGATCCCTGTTATGCAATCAGTCCTTCGTGTAACTATCAAACTTCATAACTCAACACATACTACTAAGCATGGGTAAATGGGTAAAATAAGTGATTGTGATCAAAAGTATTAAATATGTAAAACCATCATTGACTATTTCACATTCATTGTCTTAACTACAAGACGTGACCACAATGGATAAACTATAAAGGATGTGTTGTTGAAAAGAGTTAGTTGTCCTATAATCCTAACCCCTTTGTTCCATAATTTTGCTAATGAAAATATTCAAAGGGGTTGTTTGGTAAATTCTGAATGATTAAGTGTTAAACCAATAAGAGGTCTGAATCATTAAGTGTCGAACCATTAATAGCTAGTCTATCGCTTAACTATTCAAAGGCAAATGTCTGACCAATTCAGATAAGAGGTCTTAACCATTCAGCATTAGACCTTTTAACCATTCAGATGCAAATGTCTACTTGCAAAACAAACAGTCTGAACCATCAAGTGCTGAACATTCAGACATCTGAAACATTAAGAGGCTGATTTAGATGCTGCCAAACGGCCTTATGAAAACATAAAGTACTCTTAAGAGTGTTAACCAAATCCATTGGTAACGCAGCCTCCTTTGTAGATTGAAGTTGAGATTAATCTAAAAAAATTAATTATTTCTCTCTTCAATTCCTTTAATCTAAAACTCTTTCTAAGGGGTTTAATACTTTAATCTAATGGCAATTGAAATTGAGCAATAATGAGCATTCAGCAGTGCTAGCCTGTTCACAACTGTCTCATAACTATATTGGTCTTACTTTGGGTCAATCAAAAGCTCAAACCTGATGGAAAGTTTCAAGTCAAATCATTCACTTAGCATCAATTGCAATCAGTTCTGAGTCTCTTTCAGATTTCAATTTTGAATCCAAAGGTTCGATCAGTTCATTTTGCACATTTCAGATATCAAACTCCGTTTCTACTTAGTATAAACAATATATAAACAATACATAATGAATAACATGTACCGTATGAGATCGTTCATCTGCGGATGTAGGCGACTCCCAAGCGAGCATCATGTCGAAGGTCAACTTACTAAAGGATCCTTCCCTGATCGTTTGTTCAACATCCTTACACATTTCATACAGCGTTTTCGATGAGCAATACTCCACTAATTTCCTCGAGTATTCTCCCTTCTTCTCCCCTTTCCATCCGCCTTCAAATTCCTCCACCAATCCGCTTACCGGCGTCTCTAATCGCCTGCAAAATCAGTCACAATCAAATCAAATCAAATCAAATCACACTCAAAATCGAAATCAATTTCTCAATCGATCTCGAAGCAAAAATAGGATTGATTTGCTACGTACAGTGCACATCGTTGAAGAACGTCGTCGGCGATCGGAGACAGATGCGTCGTTGTTTCCATTTGATGATTCGATTATTCGATTTTAGGTATCCAAAATGGATATATTTAGTGATTTACATACAGAATTGAGATTGTAACGAATTATGATCCGTTTCGTGTTATCGGTACATCAGTTTGCTGTGGGTGACGTGGTGGACATGCATGATTTCAAGGGTTCATCTTTCGTCATATTTTATTAGGGCTGACATAATAGATGGTGTTATTTTTTTCCAGACACGAACAAAAACTTGTTTAAAAACAGTTTATACGATAAGATCTGTTAAGAGAAATGATAAAAATTACACGTTTACTGAAATAAAAAATAACTGAAATCCATCAAAATCTCAAATATACCATAATCTTTAGCATGATAATCCTTGATATTTTTGTGACTAAAGTCAATAAAAAAGTATATTCTAATCGATAACATAGTTTAATAAGATAAATAGGTAATATACGAAGTACGAAGAGGGCTCACGCGGAGACCGGAGACTCGGTCTATGGTAATGTGATAGTCGTATTTGATTGAAACGGTTGAGTAAGGGATAAGGTTTTTAAATTAAACATGAAAAATAATGATATATATCATAAATATATACATAACTATTTTAATAAGCTAAAAATATAAACAGATCTTAACATGTGTGTTAACAGGTTAACAGGTGTTTGATCTGTTATATTGTGTCTTTAACGTATCGACTTGTTAATGACACGAAACATGTCAAGCTCAAACACGAAACCTGTTAACTTTATGTCGTGTCGTGTTAACAGATCCGGCTCAGAAATTATCAGCCCTATATATTATTGCTTTAAAGCTTTACCTTGTGTCCCAAGTTTAAAACAAGGGTAATGAAATTTAGAAGATAAAAAGAGGGAGAGAAAAGAAAGTTTATGTTTTAAAGTTAGAATTAAGAGAAATAAAAAGAAAATTTTGAGTTAAAAAGAAAAAATATATAATTATCTTTTAATCTTTTAACTAAATTAGATTGCAAGGGTACAACATTAAAAAAATTATTATAAACACTTCTTATACTTTCTTTCACTTACTTTCTTCTACTTTATTGTTAATTCTTTCGGTTAAAAAAAAGAAAAAAACAACTATTTAACACAAATAAAATTTCACTTTCTTTCGTTTTTTTTTTTCATATCTTATGTTAGGATGAGGGGATGGAATCCAAATAAACCAATACTGTCAAACTATTTTTCACTAAAAAAATGATACCTTATATGAAGAAAAAAAAACAGGAGAGGTGATTATAACCACATAACCCGACTCTACCTAAGAAACAAAAAGTGACGTGTTCACTTGCAAGTTTATTGGGTTCTAGTACCTAATGTTAAAGTCAATCGCATCAACCTCGAAGGGTTGTGGTAGTGTAGTTCTTGAACCTGATTGAAGCGGATCCCCAACCAGAAGACCACTTCGTCCATCCTTATACATCAAACAAAGCTCTAAACAGTGGCGGAGGATTGTTGGGGCCGGGGGGGCCGCCGCCGCCCCTCCTTTTTTCGTCGGTAGTGTTAAATTGTAGTCCGTTAGTGTAAATTTTGGGTACGGTAGTGTAAATTTTTATACAAATATCGAGTTCGCCCCCCTAAAAAAAATTAATTTCGCCTCGCCCTCCCTACGGGGATGTTCAAGCTCCGCCACTGGGTCTAAAGTAACTATCCATATATCAATTCATTGTTCATGTTTTGTAGGCTAGTATCATTGGTGATTATCTCATAAATTTGTCATGAGAGGTGCGGGACGAGAGGTAAAACTTCTCAAACAATTGTTTCAATCTACTTATACATAATAATAATGATCATACTACAATTAATGATAGTCGTTGATTATAGGACTTTATGTTATCTTTCGTTTTTCACGTGAAAATTTAAAATTATGTATTATTACATTACATTTACATATCTACAGTAAAAAAAGTATAATTAGAATTGGACCACATATATTTATAAAATTATATATTATTACATTACATTTACATTTGCAAGTGAATTAGATGGTGCTATCCTTGTTATTTTTAAACAAATTTACACTCACGCCCCCTACTTTAGTAAACTTGTGATAAAACCTCTAAACGTTAATCTATTTTTTTTTTATCTTCTTTAACCAAATGACACTACTTCCCCTGAACTTTAATAAAGTTATCACTTACACTCAAAATATTTTTTTCTTATTTGTAAATAAGTAAAATAATGTTATATATTTTTTTATTCTTTACCGTATTTTTTATTTTTATTTTTTATTGTGCTATTTTATATTTATTTTCTTTTCTTTTATTTTTATCTAGGTTTTGAACGTTCAGATGTGTATTTTTCATGGTATAAGTATTAATATACAAGTTGATGATATTATTTGATAATAATTTTAAGATTTTAATTTAAGCATATTTTTATGATTTCACGTTAAAACAATTCTAACGCGTTGCGCGGGCTACCAATGCTAGTTTTGTATATTTATGAGGATATATGAATGCAGAATGAATATATTAAATTTATATGTATTTCATAACTATAAAGGTAAATATATAATTTAAAAGAAAAAGCTATTTCAAAAATCTTTATTTAAAATAAGAAATTGTCACTCTACTATATGTTTTAAGGTCTTTTTAAATAAACACCATATGAGTCCAAAAATGTGGTTGTATGGACATAGTCAAGCAACCACAAAGAAATACACATATATAATGTCTTGTTAAGTTGTTAGGTCGACAATGTTGCAAATGGAGCAAATCCCACATGACGGTTTCAATAAATGGTTGGTACATGTGTGTCTTTAGTCTTTGCCATACTTGGTACATGTGCTTCTTTCCTTAAAAAAAACTAGTTGTTTTTTTCATTTTCATGTCACATGATAAATAAAATCATTTCATATTCCTATGATCGTGACAGAGAAGGACATCTATCAAGTTGCAATCGAAAAGTTCATACATGGCTTTTGGTGTTAACAAAGAGCCATGATAATGTATCTACCGTGTTAGCCGAGTTGATTATGAGAATAGGAAATTTAAAAGTGACACAAGTTTAGTTCTTAACATTCTCAAAATAACTTAATTTTAAAATGTTCACAGTCACATAAGTCTTGATGAAAATTTTAGGTCGAAATCAGTATAAAAAACAAAATCAAATGTTGGACAAGGTTACAAGGTGGTTTGGCTGGTAAATAGATTATTTTATTTTCTTTTGACTATCATTAGTTTATATCAAATATTTTTAAATTGATAAAGATGGTTTACCAATCCAAGTTCCACACTATCAATTGGATCATTGCAATGCTCAATTGTCAAACTCAAATTGCATAAATAACTGGCCTACAAGATTAGGTTTGAGTGGTTCGTTTAAAATTGCCCTCATTTCTTTCCTTATTTAAAAACAAGTTGTGTTTTGCATGTAACAGTGTAAATAGAAAAAAGTTTAAATACAAAGTGTATTTTTACTAAAAAAATGTGAGAAGACATAATAAGTCAAAAACAATTACATAAAAATTATATCTCATAATCTAAATCGAATTTCAAAATAGTAATTCTGAGCTTTTGTTCCCCTAACCATCCTCACTAAGAAAAAATAAACGAAAATTAAAAAAAAATTAAAAAAACTAACGTTATTTTATTGTGTCATTTATAAAAGACAGAATGTCGTCATTGTGTCTTATCACAGACACAATGATGGCATTGTGTCATTATGATAGACACAATGACGTCATTGTGTCATATTAAGACAATGAAAAAAAAATTCTGGAAGAGGACGACGAGAGGAACAGAGACTCCGAAGTACTTTTTTGAAATTCAATTTAGATTGTGAGATATAATTTTTTTTATGACTTTTTAGTCTTATTGTGTCTTCTCACACTTTGTAACAAAAATATATTATGTAGAATAACCCCACCCTTGTAAATAATATTAATGATTTCGAATCTTGTGATTGTGATAGAGAAGGACAACTACCAAGTCGCAACTGAAATGTTTGTATTCAGTTCTTGGTGTCAGCAACGAGTCATGATTTACCCGAGAGTATTATGAGAATAAGATATTTAAAAAGTTGTTTGAGTTTGATCCATAATATTACTAATGAAATTAGATTTTAGAAGTGTTAATACCGAGTTGATTATGAGAATAAGATATTTAAAAAGTTGCTTGGGTTTGAACCATGGTATTGCCTCTGAAACTATATTTTAAGAGTACTAATAGTTTAGTTCGATTGATTTTGACAAAGAAAAACGGTGAATCAAACCCCTAACTTCACTTTTGAAAAATGACAAATTGAACCAGCATGTTTTAACATTTTGACGGGTTGACATTATAGGTTTGACGTTTTGAACTTATTACATTCCCTGTTTAAAAAATATATATTCTAAAAACAAAGAGATAAAAGCTTAAACGGCCTATTCGGTTTATACGATCCTGTTTCATGTTTTAAATTATCTGACAGACCATAAAATTTTAAATCGTAAAAAACCAGAACCACATAAATCTCAAACCGACTGAAGTGTCAGACTTGCTTTGGTTTATGTTGTTCAATCGGTTTCAAGATGTTATAAATGCGCTACCAGTTTAAATCTTTTCCGTTTTCTTTTCTAAATCATTAGTTTGTATTTTTAAAAAAAATAATTATTAAACATGGTTTATAATCTATAAATATATATTTGTAAATGTATTCTTCAAAATGAATAAAAATAAATAGACTATACATCTTGCTTCGTTTACCCTCGATTCCAAGTTTCAAGTTTCAAGTTTCAACCGTTAGTTGGATCACTAAAATGCTAAATCTTCAAAACCGAACATCATAAATCTCAAACCGATGAACTAGCTTCAGTTTGATTTCAACAATTTACAAACACCCTTATCTCATTTATTTGAAAAATCTTGTGTTATGTTTATATAACATAATTACTACTTCTCTAAACATAATACATCTTAAAGTTGTTAACTTACATATCATGTGTCTTTGAAGTTATACAAATTTGGACGACTAATAGAACAAGTCAACATTGTTCTTAACACCAAGTTATGACATTACATTGTAATAGCCGGCAATTCTTATACTTATACCATAATCTAATATTTTTCTTCAACTTGTAAAACCACTTTTTTCAACCTGTTTTCAAAACAGAACACCCATGGACCGGTTGATAAGTCTAGAGCCATCAAATGTGGTTCCAATACGCGTCGAACCAGGTGAAAAGTGTTACGGTAAGCTCACTTTGAGAAACGTTATGCACACGATGCCCGTGGCCTTTCAGTTGAAGCCGGTTAACAAGGTCTCGTACACTGTTAGACCACAAACCGGGATCATTGCACCTTTGACATCAGTCACTGTGGAGATCAGTTATGATCTACCACCAAATTCGAACCTCCCTGAATCGTACCCGTATTGTGATGAGTCGTTTTGGTTACATAGCGTTGTGGTCCCCGGTGCAGCGGTTAAGACAGCTTCGATGAGTGATTCGGTCCCGAGTGATTGGTTTACCACTAGAAAGAAACAGGTGTTTGTTGACAGTGGCATCAAGGTCATGTTTGTTGGCTCAGTGGTTCTGGCTAAGCTTGTTACTAATGGTTTGATTGATGAGATAAGGGATGTGTTGGAGAAAAGTGACCCGTCGTGGAAGGCGGTCAACTCGGTTGACCCGGATGGTCAGACATTGCTCCATTTGGCGGTTGATCAGGGTCGAGCCGATTTGGTTCAAGTGCTACTTGAGTTCAAGCCTGACGTAAATGCTCGGTCAACTGGGACAAGATCAGGGCCAACCCCACTTGAGGCTGCAGTCGCCTCGGGTGAAGGCTTGATTGTAGAGCTCCTACTAGCTAACCAGGCTAACATAGACCGATCAGACCCGTCCACGTGGGGCCCGATTCACCTAGCCGCTGGAGGGGGGCATGTTGACATTTTGAAGCTACTTTTGGTCAAAGGAGCCAATGTGGACGCGGTTACAACAGACGGGAACACCGCTTTACACCTAGCTGTTGAGGAACGAAGGCGGGACTGCGCCCGCTTGTTATTAAACAGCGGGGCCCGGTTCGATATATGTAACACTAGTGCAGGTGAGACACCATTGCATATAGCTGCAGCTCTTGGGGATGAGAACATGGTTAAGCTTCTGATTCAAAAGGGTGCTAACAAAAACATACAAAACCAAGACAGGAAGACCGCGTATGATGTTGCGGTCGAGCATGGACACACACGGTTATATGACGCCCTCGGTTTAGCCGATACATTGTCTACAGCTGCAAGAAAAGGGGATATTAGAACCATAAAAAGGCTTCTTGAAGGTGGAGTCACCACCAATGGGCCAGACCAAAACGGATGGACCGTTTTACACCGCGCATCATTCAAAGGTCGGGCTGACATAGTCCAGATTCTGATCAAGAAAGGGGTTGATATCGACGCACGCGATGAAGATGGCTACACTGCTCTACATTGTGCTGTGGAATCTGGACACGCGGATGTGATCGAGTTACTAGTAAAGAAAGGTGCAGATGTTGACGCAAGAACTAACAAGGGTGCCACTGCAATGAAAATTGCAATCTCACTGAATTATACAGGTATTATAAGAGTTCTCAAAGATTCAAGTAAGACTGCAAGTAGACCTCACAATGAGACGAGCACGATTAAGAGGAGGACGAGTAGGGGATCAATTCGCGGTAGTTTTGACCAATCGGCCGAACTGTTGACTGTGAAATAACTGGTCAGGTTCACTCTTTCTGATGACTGATAAGCTTTTTTTCTTTCTTGCACAAACAACCACTGTTCATTCTTGTAATACTCCCAAAACATTATAATGTTGTCTTGTTTAACTTCTTCATGGGGTTTATTCTGTAAGATGTTTTAATCCCACCATAAAATGAAACATTTTAAACCTTTTTGTCTGCATGTGAACTTATTTGAAATGAATGCTGCTTTTGCATACATGTCTTGATGATTTTTTGTAGAAATTGAGAAGGGTATATCTAGATGAAAACCACCCCTACTATCCACACACCATTGACATGTTATACAACCCGTATGATTATATAGACCGTATTATGTGTTTTTTCCGCCCGTATGAGGTTTTTATTTTCCCATTTATGAGGGTTTTCCAACAATATAGGCCAAATGAGTGAAGGCTATGTTAGGATATCAGTAAGTAAGAACACACACGAGCACACAAGAATTTAAGTGGTTCGGTCTAAACTGACCTACATCCACTGGGTAACTGGGGAATGTTTATTGAGATGCTTATGAGGGATGATTTGATACAAATACAAGAGGCCTATTTATACACTACAACATTGATTTTGAACCATCAATAGTGGAAGAGTTGTAAACCACTACTCAACA
>BJCN01049402.1:823-15211 GCA_018326445.1 Flaveria brownii | reverse complement strand
AAATTTGTTACTAGTTGGATGTATGACTGTCTCAACTTTGGTAAATATACAACTAATAGGGTTGAGGGGCAACATGCCAACTTCAAGAGTTACCTCACAAGGACCAATAATACGTTGCACACACTTGTCAGATATGTCTATGACCTCGAGCGTGGTCAGAAGATAGAAATTTGTAAAACATTCGAGGTGTCCCGTGTGAAAATTAAAAAAGACCACTGACTACAATTGTTTTCAAAATTTCATTTTAAGGTATCTATTTTTTGCATTAGCCTTCTGGAATCAGGGTTGACGAAAATAGAATGATTCAGAAGTTAGCGGGTTCTTGTGGACACCGGTTGTCCACATCCATGGGCTTGCCATGTGCTTGTTGTTTGGAGATATACTTTCGGGAAGGCAATATATACTTGAAATACATTTTTTACCATTATCACACGATGCATATTTTTCACTAATAATTTAAATCCAGACATATGTATTCCACTCGATGCGGTATATCCATACTAGAGGAAGCTTGATTTTGAGCTGGCGTACGTCATGCCGCCTGAACCCGACTACGA
This sequence comes from Flaveria brownii, assembly GCA_018326445.1. Taxonomy (NCBI): domain Eukaryota; kingdom Viridiplantae; phylum Streptophyta; class Magnoliopsida; order Asterales; family Asteraceae; genus Flaveria; species Flaveria brownii. Next base: position 14,654 of record BJCN01049402.1, on the reverse strand, counting down.
TAAGAAATTTGATAAATTGAAATAAAAGGACATGTCGTCGCCCAATCCTCAAGTAAAAAAAGTTTTAAGAAATTGCACAATTCTTTGTTTCAAGCAAGTCAAAATTTAAAGAGCCTGAGGTGCGTATGACGGACGTGGTCATCCAAATCTTAAGGAGTAACAAAGAAGAGCGGACTCCAATACATCACAATATGAGGCTCCTAGACACAGCTTGTATACTTCCTCACAACAAACTATGCCTGATCCGGTGAGGCATAGCTCCTATACCCCTTAGTTTAAGATGCCCAACAATCGTCCTAATCGGGAAAAGGTTGCTTCAAATGTACCGGTTACGGGAGCTGACCTAGGGTTTCCTTTAATCTTAAAACCAAAGGACGTAACAAAAGTTATGAAGTTCAAGGAGCATCTTCCCCAATGGATTCACCAGTACGTTTTGAGTTTAAAAGATGTGAGGCCTGATGGTAACTGTGGTTTTCAAGAGATCGCAGTGGCTTTAGGGAAGGAGCAAAAATAATGGGAGTGGGTTAGGCGATAAATGTTGCCGGAGATGGACAGAAACATGTGGTATTAGCGGAGCAATTTCAACCGCAAGTTGCCTGGATACTATGATACTTTCGTAATAACTTAGATTGGCTTGGCACGACTCAACCCGCACCCGCTACCCATTGGCTGACTTTTCCGGCCCATGGACTCGTAATTGCAGAAACGTTCACTTGTGTTGTCCATCTTATTTCTTCATTTGGCAGCCACACATGGTTCACGCTATGAACAGGTCCAGAACCATTATTTACCTATCCAGTTGTAGCAATTTCTCATATTAATGAATATCACTTTATTTGAATACAATCGGAAGCGGATTACCTAATGCCCAATGTGGCTATCATTGTTCAAGATTTGCATATAGAAAAGCACTAGAATGACACAATATTTACTAGGATCGTATAAACAATTACGTCAGAATGATGGATCGTCCAAGAGGCTACAACCTCGAACCACTCCCCACAGTTAATATGTCAAGATAGTGTATGTATTAATGTATCTTTTTATATCATTTATTTATCGCAATTTGTCTATGTTTGTTATAGTAAATTAGTTCTAATTATTATTATTATTATTACACAAATAGTAATTATACAAATAATACTAAACCAAAAAAAAACTGTGAAGGTGAGACCAAATCGTAATGATAATAATGATAAAAATTTCGTAATGAAAATTATTTTATATGATTATATGTAGAAATTTCTTTTATCTATTATAGCAAATAATACTAAATCAAATCAAAAAAGGACAAATCGTGACATTTTGGAAAAACCGTCACGGTTAGGGTTTCTGACAACTGCTAATCATCACATTTAGGGTTTCTGACAAAAGCCTAAACGTCACGGTTTGGGCAAACCGTGACGGGTGGGTTATTTTTTTGTATAAAATTTTTTAGTTTCATTCAATTTCAACGAACCACTCCTGTCCAGACCGGTTAAGACGGTTGTGGAATATGGGAGTGGTGTGGGCTCGAAACCCATTACCACCGGTTCAAGGGGTTTTTTTGTAAAAATTTTTACTTAGAAAATTCCCTTTTTGAGGCAAAAAATACCTCAGAGGTTCATGATTTGGACAAACCGTGACCCTTTGAGATATGTACCATGGCGCAGACTATGCCGCCTCCGGTACTTGTTGTCACCGCCACCCAGACGGTTAGGCCATGACGGTGCTAGCAGCTCTTGCGCGGGCAGGTCAGGTCAGGGTAGTGATGCGGACATGGTAGGTTAGATAGATATCTTGTTTGTATTTTGTTTCTTTTTGTATGTACAAACTCGTTGTATTTATATATACAGTTTTAGTTATAATGCTTTTGTTGTAATTATGATGACTTCTGTATTTTGGTTGTGTTTGCTTGGTTGTATTTGTTTGTTTGTTTGTTTATAATGGTAATTATATACAATGTTTGTAATTTTGATAATGTTGATTGTATAGTATGAAGCAACTTGTTATGTAATTGTATAATAATAACCGAGTTTTACAAACTCGTAATTTGATAAAAGTAAATTAGACACAAACCGTCACATTAATAATAACAATCGATTTTTATAAATTTGGAATTTGATTAAAAATTAAACACAAACAGTCACATTTATAATAACAATCAACTTTTACCAATTGTTAGTGGTGTTATGCTATAATTGTATTTGATATCAATATTCGTTTTAACGGTTTTCGACGAGGCTAAGCGATGACGATCAAATAGAAAAAATACTTGTAATATGATAAAATAAAAATAAGCACACAACACAAACTCGTATGTCACGATTAGGTTCAACAGTGTGATAAAATAAAAATAAACATAAACTAGTATGATTAAAAAATTAAATATTATGCGCAATATGTCACGGATTGGTCAAACCGTGACGTTTACACCACAACCAAAACCCTAAAACCCAACTCTAGAAAAAAACACACTCTCACTCTCCCAATAATTAACCCAATGCCGATGCGTAAAACATTCTCTGAAGCTTAACCGTCACTGTTAAGCCCAACTGTGATGGTTAGTTTCTAAACCTGACTTAAAGGTGACGGTTAGCCCAAACCGTCAGGTGTAGGTTGGGTTTTTTCCGAATTCCTTACAGTGCGCCTTAAATTCTCGTTAAAATAACTAATTAATTGTACGTTATTAATTAATATTTAAAAACTATTTTATAACAATATATTTTTCAAATTACCTTAAGTAATAACTACCTTAAGTAATAATAATTCAAATTACGTATAATCAACTATCTTAATTAATAATGTAGTAACGATATATTTTAAACTTTTTTTTAATTTTTGTTTAAAAAACTAATTTTAGACATTCTAAAGTTTTAAATTTTTTTAAACCTCATTTAAAAAAGGTTCTACGTATTAAAAAAATCATATTTAATTGTTTTTAAAGAAATTATATTTTTTTAATAAAAATGTGTTTTATAATTTGTAACTATTATAAATAATATGTTTAACATTTAATATCATTATTAAACAGTTACCTTATTAGAATAGTGACATATGGTATGAAGTATGTGATAAGATGATACATGTTAATTATTGTATGAGAAAATGATATGCGTCAAAATTTTATTTTATTTTATTAGTATAGATTGTATAATATAATTCTTTCGAGATTAAAAATATAATTTTTTGGGGAACTTTTCATATGCTTTTAGTCCTGTTAAGGTTTGTCTAAGTTGTGACATGATATATGAATGCGTAAACTATGAACAAGATATGCTTTTCAAGATTGTCTTTATTTGTGCTTTTTTTGTCAATTTACGATGTACGAGATAGTATTTTATTGCCATATGCAAATTAAATAAGTTGAAATTTATTTTGATATTACTTTAAAATAATTGATTGTCTAAATGGTACATCCGCAACAATAATACCCAAACCATTATCCCTAAAATAATTGTTATAATTATAGTATATAACTAACTATCTTTAGTAAAATCATGTATTCCCTAAAATAATGTTATAATTATAGTATATAACTAATTAACTTTAGTAAAATCATGTATTATACGAGTTGAATAAATATAATATTAAATATAATAAAATTTTAGTTAATTATAAAGCAATATTTTAAGATAAGATATGATTTAAATTACGTAGACGTAAAAACTATAAGTAATAAAACAACGATATCAACTTTATAAATATTTTTTAAAAACAAAAAAAAAACATTTTGTTTAAAAATTATCATTTTTATAAATATCCTTATTCTAACTCTTGATTTGAATTATTTTTGGTTATAAAATATTTACTTATCTTTCATAATTTCTTACAAAAACCATTTTTAATCTAAAAAAATCCTAAATGATATTATTTGTAATTAAGATAATCTTTATCTATATATAATACTAAAAGAGAAACTTAAGGGGACACTTGTCACATTTCTAGTCCCCCTAATTTTATTTTTCCTGTCTCTCTCTTCTCTTAAATAGTTACTTAAATTAAAGATTAAATAATTTTAAAAAATTTTAAGATTAAAATTTTTTCTTAGTAAATTAAGAAAAGATGTTTTTTTATTAATGTTATTTCTAGAAAATAGTTTTTTATAAAATAAAAGTTTTTCTAAAAAATCAAACATTTTAAAAAATATAAAAATATCTTAAACCTGATGTTTTTAAAAAGTAAACTTCTTTATAAACTAAAAATCATTAAAATTAGGAGTTATAGTAAGAAACTTTTAAAAATAATATTTTTAATATAATTTGTTTGGAAAAAATGGTTAAATTTTTTTTTAAAATTAAAATTAAAAGTATTACTTATAATTATTACTCATGTAACTTTAATCATATCTTATTTTAAAATATCATTATATACTTCATAAACTTTTATCATAGTTAATATTTTATTTTATAACTCGTGTAATACATGGGTTTACTAAAGTTAGTATTATATATATAACAATCAATAACTAATCAATTTTATTTTTTAACCCGTATAATATATTTAGTTTTATTTATATTTTTGTGTTATTTTAATAATTAACTCTCCACTCCCCGTGTAATACACGGGTAACTAAAGCTAGTGATAATATAAATAAGGGTTATTGGATTTTAATAATCCTAACTTTGTTTATTGGCTGAGATTAATCCCAACTCAGTAAATGTTTATAGACACTTCTAACTTTAAGCTTATTTTCCTTCAACACCCCTTACTAACTGAAAGTTAACGACCGTTAGTTTTTTTGATGAAATGAGGCTAACTTTGAGCCATTTTTCAACTCCGCCGCCCTTTTTTTCAGTGTTTAGCATCCATCGTCACTTAAAATCTACCCTTAACGAGTCAAATGGTTCAAATAAGAAGGTGAAGATTGGCGGGTTTTAGGTTGCAGAAGTTTTAGATTGACGGACCCGACAGTTAATTTTAATTTCCTACTTAGTGATTTGGTCATATAAGTAGTCCACGTCATAAAAAAACTAAAGATGTTAACTCTCAATTAGTAAGGGATCGTTACAGGAAAATAAGCTCAAAGTTGAAAGTTTCCATAAACATTTGCTGAGTTGGGATTAATCTCAACCAATATATAAAAATTAGGATCATTAAAATTCAATAACCCTGTAAAAAATTAAATAGTTGCATTCGTTCCTAACTTCTTGTTAATATTTAATTTATATACAACACTCATGCCACCTACAAATAATTGTTTTTCTTAACCTATTATAATGATACAATCTATGCCAAGTCTTGTTTGTAGTATAAGTTTTGGTTACTACTCAACTCTCTTTGCAATTTTCGAAAATACAAACACTAAATCCCAAAACAAAAGATCTTGATAACACGGGGCTGAAATGTAATTCAATTAAACTTATGTACCGTAGTTGTAAATACGATCACTATAAACACACACACGATTGTGTTAGTAATTACAGTAATTGCCACGCCGGAGCTCCCACTCTCCGTACACGCCGGCGTGTTCTCCGGTCACCGGAATCTCTCGTTTCTCCACCGGAATCACCCTATCAGCATCTACAGGTGCTTTTTTCTCAGTTTCTCGTCTAATATATCGTATGATTGTCACTGTGAAACTTCGTTCCCTTTTCTATTTACTTAGGTTTTGCTTCAACGAACGTCCTTTTGATTTGTAAATCCTAAATTAGAATGGACTGTAGATCAAATTGAAGGTTATTATTCACTGTGAGCTTTATCTTTAGAATTTGATATCTGTTTTCGCTTTGAATTATGTTTATTGGCTTTTTGAAGGGGTTTAGGGCTTTGATTTGCGTGTGCTTAAACTGAGGAACTTCTAAACGTAATATTGTTAGTGCATTAACAACTCACCCTTCATCTTACGTTAAAAATCGCTAGTTTTTCTCACTCATTTTCAATCAAATATTACTTTTTATATTTTTATCATTACCTTTTCCCTCGCATTCACTTTCAAAAATTATTAAAAAATTAATAGAAATAAACAAGGTTTTATCAAATATAGAGATTAACAGTAACATGTTATTTATTATTTTCTATCAAATGTTACTTCTTGTTGATTTGCGGCGTCTCAAAACACTTGAACTAAGAGGTTGCTATGCTTTCTTATAACATGATTAATAGTGGAAATTTATTAATGAGTAACATTGTTTTCAATCCACTTCTTTTTTATTTGTGTAGAATTCATCAACATCTAGGAATACAAGGACGTCCAATTTCGTTAAACTATGGCTAGATTACCAGGGGCCATCATCTTTATCCTCTGCTCCTTTTTAGTCTTTACTTTTGTTAAAACTGATGGAGTTCAAAGGTCATCTTCTAATAGCAATGGCGTACAACAGCTGCGGTTCGATAAAAACAAAGGTGAGTTCAAGATTCTGCAGGTGGCTGATATGCACTATGCTAATGGAAAGAAGACAGCATGCGAGGATGTGTTGCCTGAACAAGTTGCCTATTGTTCTGATCTAAATACCACTTTCTTCATGGAGCGAATGATCCAAGCTGAGAAACCAGACCTCATTGTTTTCACTGGTGACAACATCTATGCAGCCGATTCAACAGATCCTGTAGCTTCCATGAATGCAGCTTTTGCACCCGCGGTATCATCAAACATCCCATGGGCAGCTGTCTTAGGGAACCATGATCAAGAATCCACATTGTCAAGAGAAGGTGTCATGAAACATATTGTTGGAATGAAAGACACATTATCTCAGTTGAATCCTTTTGGTGTTGATGTTATAGATGGTTTTGGGAATTACAATCTTGAAGTAAATGGAGTTGAAGGATCAGACGCTGGGAACCAATTGGTTCTCAACTTATACTTTCTTGACAGTGGTGATTACTCTACGGTTTCCTCTATCCCTGGCTACGGATGGATAAAACCATCTCAACAGTTTTGGTTCCAACAAACTTCTATGAAGCTTCAGAATGAGTCAAAAGCTCCGGGACTTGCGTACTTCCACATCCCATTGCCTGAATATTCGAGCTTTGATTCTTCAAACTTTACGGGTGTGAAACAAGAAGGGATTAGTTCTGCTTCTATTAACTCTGGTTTCTTCTCGACATTGGTGGAAGCAGGGGATGTGAAGGCTGTTTTCGTCGGTCATGACCATATTAATGATTTTTGTGGAGAATTGATGGGGATTCATCTATGTTATGCTGGAGGATTTGGGTACCATGCTTATGGAAAGGCTGGATGGTCAAGAAGGGCGAGGTTGGTTGTAGTGTCTTTAGAAAATAAATCAGATGGTAGTTGGGGAACAGTTGAAACAATCAAAACGTATAAACGCCTTGATGATGAAAGCCTAACTGTGATTGATAATGAAGTACTTTGGATTAAGACTCCATCTGAAAAGGGTAGAAAGAAAGAAAAAAATGTTGTTTGAATTATCCCAAAAGCCTAATGTTTGCTTGCTATACCAATCACTATTCCCACATACCAGAATAAAACAGACACTTATATTCAGTTCTATGAATTGTTTTCATGTATCACCATGAGTTACAATATGGAAATTTAGATCATCAGCTACTGTACAGAGGATTCAAAGGCTAAGGCTCGGTAAAGGTATTACTATATTTGATAATCTTGTTATGTTTTTACTCTTAAGATAAAAGTGTAATAAAGTACTTGTTTTGAATTGTAATGCATATCTGTTAATATATCCCACCTGAAGAGGACATCTTTAGCATCTTTTTAGCATAAATGTGTCGATTATATATGATTACATGAGATGGTATGATGAAGACAGAATATGTTGAGTACCTTTCTTGTTATTTCAGAACTATTATCTTTCTCAGTGACTGTTCATAGGTTTTGATAAAAACTAAGTTGAAATGGTGACAAATAAGATATGCTTTTTGTCCAACTGTGTGATTTATGGTACTTGTACTTTTTGTTCAATTTTTTATTTTATTTTTAAATAAGAATTATTAGGTCAAATATGCTTACTAGAACCATATTATTCTAACAATAATCTAATCTTTTGAATAAAATGATTTTGGAGGCTATATGCTTGCAAATATACTGTGGGCATCTTTTGACACATTTACTTTTATAATTAATTTTTTGTTTCTCATTTTACCCCTAATAGATATAAGATAACCTGAATTTATGCCTTTATAAATAAATGAGTCCATAGCCACTTCTGGTCCATGCATACACACTGCTCTTTAATAAGATTTTAGTGATTCAAAGCGTTTAACTAAACACAAATCCAGCGTTAGAGATGTAAACTAGCCGAGAATTTATGCCTTTATAAATAAATGAGTCCATAGCCACTTCTGGTCCATGCATACACACTGTTCTTTAATCAGATTTTAGTGATTCAAAGCGTTTAACTAAACACAAATCCAGCGTTAGAGATGTAAACTAGCCGAGCCTAAGCCCGAACTAAATGAAGCTTGAGCTCAGCTTGTTTAACTTAGCAGAGCTCGAGCTTGAGGTCCACTCATTTCGAGCTCTATGTCTAAAGTCTGAGCTCAGCTAGGCTTGTTTATTATTTAACAAAATTTTAGGTGTATATAATATATATATTTATATTCATTAATATAACTAATATAACATAATAAATTTTATATATAATTTAGTTTGTATCATTATTATATATAATAATAATTACCAGTTACCATGTAATTGTATCTCATATAATTACCATTATATCTGCACAAGTAATAACCTCGTTTAAGCTAGCGAGCCTACCAGACGTGTGTGTGAAGAATGGGTTTGCTCAAATCGAGCTCATTTGATTCGTTTATTAAATATTCTCCAATCTCCAATTTAGGCTAGAGCTCAAATCGAGCTCATTTAAACTCATCTTAACTCAACCTTTTAGTGAGCGATCTTAAGTAGTTTATGAGCGGGTTTGCTCATTTACACTCATATCTAGCATGCTTCTCATGTCTAATGCAAGTCTTCTTGTGACTCTAGCTTGCCAACATCATGGTGTGTCATTTGTTTATGATCAGGAAACAGAATACAGTTTATTATAGTATGTTGATAACTTCATATGCACCACAACCATAGAGCAATAATAAAGTTTACTGAAGATGTACAGCATCAGAAAAGAAACTATAAACTGATGTCAATTGTGTTCTAATTTATCCTTTGATTTCATGTATATGTCATATAAACCTGAATCAGTGAAATTTCCTGCTTTAGAAGACTTCCTTCTCTTTAACATCTGAAAAATAGAAACACTTCAAGATCTCACATTTTATCTTTATGTCCTCTGATTCTTCGAAGCAAAACGAAGAACTATATAGAATAAGATCCTGTATAGAACCGCCCATCCCAACATTATGTAAACCATTAACCATTTTCGATCTTTTTCATGATAGATTTGCAGGGATCGCAGAATATCGATTCCAGTCACGTTCGTCCCCACAAGTGTCTGCCCGAAAACTTCAACTCTGTGGTACTCATTTATCAAAAGCCCTTCATACGGGTACGTCATTGTTGATATCTTGTTCATCCATCTCCAATACTTTGGTATATCGGTATTACTCAAGAAATACCCACAGAACAAGAAGAAAAGGGCCGTAAAAGCAATAACCGCAGCATACCCGAGTATGAAGTTAGGGACCACCGAGCTCACAAACACCACAAACGAATTGGTGGAGAGTAGAGAAACATAGAGAACAATCAAGAAGTAAACAAACGGGCCTTCGAGCTTCAGAGCAAACCATGTGAGGCCCGAGTAGACCGCTGCTTGGAGCAAGAGAAACGGGAGGTAAGTGATGAGGCCTGCAATGGTGTAAGAAGAGGCCCGATAGGCGTTATGAGAAGTCTCTCGAACGAATATGAATCTTTCTTGAATAAATGCAGGGACCGCATCATTTGATGAAAAGAAGAAGAGACAGACAGTGAAGATGAAGAAACTGAGCCGGTTGGTAATCCCTTGCATTGTTCTTTCAGGGTTCTTGAACATGGTAGCCATCATAAAACCCATGATGGTTAAGACCATGAGCCGCGATAGAAACAGCTCAGGGGTCCGCCTGATGTTTATAAAGTTTCTACGCATCAGAACCCATGTTTCTGCAAAGAAAGAGTTCATAAACTTAGGGCCTAAATGGTGGTGGTGGTTTGAAGCATCTGCAGCCATTGATGGTGTAACGTAGTCGTCTTCATTGACCGTGTAGTCGCTGCTCCGTGGAGTCAGGGTTCCAGCTAAAATATTGCTTGAGCTCGTATAGTAACTAGAGGTTTCACTTGTTGGGTTTGGTTTTCTATGATCATTCCAGAGACGAGTTGGAGTTGATCTAATAGATTGCATGATCCCCGATTGGGTCCATGACTTTGACTCGTTCCACGGGCTTCTCACACTATGATCGAACCCGTTGTCGTGATGGTGATCTTCCGCGATTTGTAAGTGGAACTTCTTTCCTGAACTCTGATGGTCTGGTGTTGGTGTTGTAACAGGAAATGACATTTCATCATCTGATAACTGTGGCGGTTTTGTGCCCGAGACAACAAATTTCGCCAATGAGACAACAAATTTCGCCAATGCATCCACTCCATATTCTGATTGATCGTATTGTTGTATCACATCAATGAGGAACTCTATAGCATTTTCGCCTTTAGGGACTTTTCGGCCCATTCGGCTGACATGATGTCCCACATCCTGTGGTGATCCTTGGTACATGAGTTGACCGCGGGCCAGTATGATGAGATGGTCTAGTAGAAGTTGGATCCGTGAGGAAGGCTGGTGAATGGTTAGAACCACTGTGCTTCCAGCTCGAGCAATGTTGTGAACCTTTTCGATCACACTCTGAGCACTGGTCGAGTCCAAACCTGAAGTAGGCTCGTCGAGAAAGAGCAACGGCGGCCCATGGATGATGTCTACACCAATCGACACTCGCCGGCGTTCGCCTCCTGAGACCCCTCGAGTACCTTCATCGCCTATGTAAGTGTTCCTTGCTGACTATATAAAGAGAAAAAAAGAAAAAAAAATAAGCTTGTTGAACTTCATGTTTTTTTTTCATGAGTGAATTTTCATACTTACTGTTAAACCGAGTTGCTCGATTAACGCCTCGACACATTCGATCTTCTCAGCCTTCATGATCGACCCTAACCGGAAATCCGCAGCAAACATCAACGTCTCGTAAACAGTTAACATCGGGAAGAGCCGGTCATCTTGCATAATGTATGCAGAAGTTCTCTTGATCAAGCTCGGGCTCATCTCAGCTCCATCAAACACCACCCTCCCCTTAAGGCTCCCACTCGCGATCCGCCCCGCTAGCCCATCAAGAAAAGTAGACTTCCCAGCACCACTAGGACCCATAACTGCGGTGATGCACCCTTTTGGCGCGTACCCAGTGATTCTATTCAGCAAGTCAGCTTCTTGCCTAACCCATTTCCTGTCATCAATCTTCTTTTTCTTCACCACTGTATACGTTAGGTTCTCAAACTCCAACCTGCCCGTGAAGCCCGTGGGCTTCACAACATCGATCACCGTCTCGTGACACGTGTTATGACTCATCAGTTTGGGTTTCGGGTTTAGCGTTTCAGTTATTGTTTTGTTCCAAAATTTCAGAAGATGAAGTTGGTGTGGGAAGTTAAGTTAGTTATTTATTGTGACAGTTGGAATATCGGCAGTTGGGTGATGGTGCGTACAACCGTACAGGTTACACAATGTGCCATGAGTATTGGAGGTGTTGAATAATATGTCATGAATAGACTGTTCTTGGTTTCTTCGTCTTTTTTTTTTATTTTTTCCGTCGGTTTTCTTGAAATATACTCCGCTTTGCTCGTTTTTGAACCGACTTCTGAAACTTCGATTTTGATTTTACAATTATTAAAATAGTTGTTTCCTGTGATTTAATTAATACCATAAAAGCTGATATATATATTTCTTATTTTGTTTGTGAAAGTCTTTAATTTTTATATATAAAGTCACTAGGGATGTTCAAATTACAGAAGAAAGTCTTTCGAAACTAGGTAATTGAAAAAAAAAAAATAATAATATAATGTATCTTTTTACTAGTAAAAATGTTAAAGGTCGCTTCATAAATAAGGCTATGTGTTATGGTGTGCGAGAAGTGCGAGTGGCCTATGATTTACTGGAGAAGAGCACCACCCACTTATGGCATGAGTGATCGAGGGTGGGTGAGGCTCATGAAGCTGCTCACGAGTGTGAGAGTGAGATGAATGATTCTCGATATTTTTTTTTAATTCTTATTCACCAACCACAATACTATGATTTATTATGTATTTTTAATTGATTTTCACATTCACACAAACACCATAATCCATGTCTAAAGAGTTTGATCGCACTCCTACCGCATATAACTAAAGCCTAAAGGGGTTGCTTAATTTTGTTTTCAAGAAAAAATATGCGTTATAAATATATTTAAGTACTTTACTTATTAAAATTGTGTTAATTGACTTTTTTTAGCATTTTTTTAGATGACGTGTTTTAATCTATACTATATATAAAATACTATGTTAGTACATCGTGTATCACACGAATTGAATAAATAAAATATTATAGTTATTAATAAAAATTAATGAATTATAAAATTATATTTTGATATAAGATATTGCTAACATTACGTACGAGTGATAAAAAGACGATATCATTGTTTTTAATGAATTATAAAATTATATTTTGATATAAGATATGACTAACATTACGTACGTACGAGTGACAAAAAACGATATCATTGTTTTTAATTTATTTTTTAAAAGCCGCAGGTCTTAAAATATATTGTGATTTTTAAAAGTTTGATATTTTTTTTTTGAAAAACTTTCTTACTTTATAAAAAAAATATTTCTTTACAAATTTTATTTGTAGAAAGATCTCTTTTTCAAGTATACTAAAATTAAGCTGCGTGACTTTTTCAAACATCCTTCTAGTATACTAAAATTAAGCTGCGTGACTTTTTCAAGCAAAAAATGACGTCGGATTATATATTATTTACTCTGATACATACTCCAAATTTGTTGGGGATATTCTCAAAGCGACTAAAGATATTGTGGCTTGATTGTAAGGAAACAAAGAAATTGTTTTTTCTTCTTCTAATATATCTCAACTATGAGCAAGATGAAAGTATAAAGAAATGGTAGAAATTAGAACAAAAATTAAGTAAAGTTTGCACTAAATATAACATCAATAAACCCCAAAAATTTAATAGCAGAAGGCTCATAAACATTCTAAAACACATAAGTTTTAATAAGTAATAACATCAACCCCTTATTCTTTCACCTTCATTATACGTTCTTTACACATATACAACAACGTGGTCCCATTATTCAATCTAATCAGAACCTAAATTTCACGTGAAAATTTCATTAAAGTAATATAAACATGGGGTGATTTTTAGGAGTACACTTAGGGCTGTAAACGAACTAAACGTTTAGCAAACAGTTCGTAAACCGTTCGGCGGAAAGTTCGTTTTATGTCCGTTCGTTTAGTAAATGAACGACCACGAACAAGAAAATTTCGTTCGTTTAGTTAAACGAACGAACATAAACACTAGCCGCGTTTGTTCATTTATGTTCATGAATGTTTGATAATGTGTTCATTTATGTTCGTTAATGTCCGTTCGTGAACGTTCGATTATGGGTTCGTTTATGTTCGTTAATGTGTTCATTTATATATTTAATTTTCATTTCAGTTATTTTTATGACAATTATATCAAGTATTTTTTTATATTTATGTTAAGTACTTATTTATTTTTGATTGATTTTGTGTAATGTTTGTAATAAAAATGTAAAATTTATTATAAAATAAATTTATGATCATTTATATTCGTTTGTGTTCATTAGCTTCTTTGTGTTCATCATGTTCATGAATAGTTGTTTGTGTTCGTTTGCTTTTGTTTGTATATATTTGCGTTCGGTAAGTGTTCATGCACAGTTCATGAATAGTTC
>BJCN01049286.1:0-11821 GCA_018326445.1 Flaveria brownii | reverse complement strand
TCACATGTTGTGATGACACCGGCGAGCAGCAGCAACAGAACCCGTGTGCGATGGCTCAAGATGTTGCAAGATGGTGGGACACTATATCTGAAGACAGCTTATGGAGTGGCTTTATGTGGAATATTATGGACCATGATAATCCAAACCAAGCTGTGATGGAACAATCATTTACTCCATGTTTTTAACTCATAGCACATAGAAATTTCAAATTTTGAAGATTCTATATGCATGATTTAGATAATAGATATCATTTTTTTGGCTTCTTTTGTTGTAAAATTAATAGACATTAATTAAATAAATATATGTTAATTAACATGCATGCCACTTATCTTTGTTAGAGATTTTGTTCAAGAAAAGCACATGTCCAGTTCATTAATGAAAGTTACTATGAACTCTGAGCTTCAGCATGATGTTTGTACCTTTACAGCAGTTCTTATAGGACATGTGTACTGGATAACTTCATTTGGGTTGTCCGAATTGATTTAGTGTTTCAATGTGATTTTATATAACTGAATTTGCTTATACCAAACAAGAAATTAGGATATGCATTTATACTAGTTACAAAGTATGAAGTGCATACTCGATCAAGAGTCAAGACTATTCTAACTTTTAGGTACTAAGGAATCTATGTAGTTCAAGGGCATGAACCCCCTAGACCAAAGGGTTTCAAGGGTGCAACGCCAACGCCGCAGGTGGGTTCGGGGCACCGCTTCAATGGGATCCAAAGCGCAAAGCCCCTTGGCTGGGCTTCACTAATAATTTAGAATTATATTGATCATTATTAGTACTGAACATCATTTCTCACTTTGGTTATTTATGATAAATGAGCATCAATAATTGAGCCTAAGAACAATTGAGATCATTGGTAGTAATTGAGACTATTGATATCAACTAAGACATCAATAGTAATTAAGTATGGGTAATTGTAACCGATAAATCGTTAACACCTATGTTCAGCAATAAATATAATCAGTATCAGCATCAATTGATGAACAAGTCCAGTTGTAATTATATTTCTAGTGATGAAGTTTCTACTAATGTAACTTTTATGTTTTGACATGCAATAACTTTCATAATTTTTCATGAAGTGTTACGATTATTGATTGTAACGATTCAACTCGTATACGAAAGATTCATTTGACAAGATTTTCTATACATTTGTTCACAAGAATATTCACAAATAAAGAAAAAGAAAAATTTATACTCGTTATTTTAAATTTCTTTATATATCATCTGATTACGAAACACTTCAATCTAAAAGTGAATCGCATGTCTTATTCAAAAAGCTATTCAGGGTGCTTAGAAGTAAAATAAAAACATAAAAAATAACATTAGTCCTAACATAGGGTAGCCCCACGAGCTCGACTGCTCGAGCCTAATCATTTCTATAACTAGGAACTTTAACCACATTGTAATGAACTCGTTCTCCTATTCGTCCCAATCGACAGAAATTAGCAGCCTTTCACTCTTTTGCTATATAATAAAAGTGTAAAAATATAATTATAAGCATGTTTAAATATAATAATACACACATATAACTAAAAGGTATCATTTAAAAACTCATAAATATATTTGAAAAACACCGAGAACTAATATAACCAGTTTATATTATAATATTATATTTTTATACACAATTGTCTGTTTATATACATTAAAACCATAAAAAATAACATAACAAACCTCGAGATAATGTTTCATGTGTTTTTAAAAATTTTATATGTATAGTTATACATAGGTAATTAGTATAACCTATATATAAGTTACATATGTATAGTAGATTTATAAATGCATTTGTTCGTTATTTTTTTTTCGTGTAACATGTACTAGGTGTCGGTGGATGTTTCATAAGGTATTATACATGATAAGCAGGCACATATAAAAATAAACAAATAAGTATTTTTATAGTTAGATATGCGTTTAAAATATAGTCGCGTGGTTTTAGAAAAGTAACATGTTCACTAGATTTAACATAAAAATGATAAAAGTTAATCTTAATACATAAACATACCACAAAATTAAAAGTTATCACACAAACTTGTAACTTTTATTGCCTATTATCCAAGCTTGTTAATTTGACTAAACTTCAAAAATCATTTATGTAATTAAGTTTATTTTATATATACATACACTATGTTAGAACCCATATATTACATGAGTAATAAATCTAACTTTTTTAAATCACTAGTTTTTATACAAAAATTATATGTTAGATGTTATCAGTTATTGATAAAAATAAGAATAATAAATATTTAAAAATTATAATTGACAAATAATGAAGATTAAGTATATTAAATTATTTTTTAAAATACGATAATAATTGAAATCTAAGAATTTAGTAGATCTTAATAAATTATTAGCATAAGAAAAGTTACATTTTAGATATATAGTTGTTAGTTTATTTAATTAAACCTCTACTATTTAACATTTAAAAAAAACTTACCAGTAAGTAAGATAATCACTTACCAGTAATTAAGTCATTCAAACAAAATAAAACAAATGATTCCGTATTGAAAATTTTTAGTTCGATAGATATTATAGAGAAATAAGAAAATTATTAATCTCAAATAGAATAGAGAAATATAAAAAAGTAAATGAAAATTTCATATAAAGAAATAAGAATGTGTTTTAGTAAGTATTCAAAATTATGTTAATTAAAATGTGTATATGGGTTTAAGTGGAAAAACCAATATGTAAATGCATATAATAGCATCATGTGTCCCTAAAAGGTTATGGTTTATTAGAATAGATAAATTATTATTAACCATCTCAAAGTCAAAATAGCAAATTCAATACTATTTAACAAGATTTTAATCTACTAAAAACTATCAACATAATATGAAGTTGATAAAAAAGAATATTATATAATAACACATTTGATACTTACTTTTGCGTGTTATAAAGAAATCCTAGCACTCTTTGAGACCAATTTATCAACATTTTTAAGCATACATACAAGTTATGGATGGAAGGATAATATTTCGACCACTGTTAGATCATATAGGGTTAATAAAAAAAAGATGGGGGAACAAATACGAAGAAGATAACTCTTAAAGGGCTAAAGCTGTAAATTAGAGCAAAGACAGAGGAAGTGTTGTTCAATTGTCATATCAACACGTGGTACCGCAGAAAGGTAATAATAACGTCCACACTGTACTTACTAATAATATTCTGACACGTAGCAATTCAACCGTACCCGCCTACCGGGGCAAAACAAAGGTGCGGTTATTTTGCGCCACCATCATTAAAAGTTATAATTTAATTCCTTTTAAATTTATTTTAGAAACAAAATTGCTAAAATATCCTTTAAAATGTCTTTTAAATAATTATCATTTAAACTGTTTCAACGAGATAATACGTTGACGTCTATACATGTAGAAGCGGGCGCTCGTACAGCAAAAACAGTCACAAAAGTACAAGTGTCTAAGCAGACGTCTCTCTAACATAATTTTCATGGTTATCGGCACCTACTAAAATTTTAATTAATTATATACTTGGTCCTCTTTTTTGATACAGAGACGAGCCAAAGTCAACCTATGAGAGCAGGTGGTCGCTTGCGGATGCAACAAGTGTTTGTCTGCTCGGTACATGCACCCACATTTTCTCGTGTATTATAAATAGGTGTCTGTCTGTTTAGCCACACATGTCTATTTGTGTCTGACTTTGATATACAGGCATTCGCTCCTACTTGTACAGGTTTCGACGTCTTGTCCAGTTGAACTATTGTGATGGATAATTATTCAAAGGGGATATTTTGAGGGAAATTATGGGGAAAAGGTATATTTTGAGAACTTTTTCTTTTTTTTCTAACTTTATAAAATATATAAAGTATTAGTCAATTATTGATTATATTATATCATATTTATAATTAACTTTATAAAATTTAAAAAGCGTGTATATCTTATTTATTTGTATATTAAAAACCTAAATAAATAATATGTTTAAATTTTTGTAAAGTCTAGCTACAATAGTTTTAATTTAGGGGTTTGTATTCTTTTTTTAAGTTTTATTTTCATTATATATATTAAGAAAAAAAATTTGATAAGTAGTATATTTTGATTTCTTTAAAGTTTAGTCATATTAGTTTGTTTACTTATAATTTTTTTGTCAACTGTTTGATTTTCTTTTAAAACATATTTTTTTTTATCTCTTATAAATTTTATATCGTAGGCCATATATAGCGATGCCATTACCTTGACGATCCATATCAACTATATTGTATTGGTCTTATTGGACCTTTGTGTCGGTATTCACTTTTAGAGTTTGTGATGAGCCATCTGGTGATCGATAATGATCATTAACTTTCAATTTTATTGAATTTATTAAACATCTAGTAGAAAATGTACACTTGTATCTTTTTTAAAATATAATAACTGATTTCTTGACATTTGTGTAAACTTACAAACTAGATTTATATTTAAATTATCTATATTGCTTCAAGTTTCATTTCGAGATGTGACACTCTACGTGAATCTCACATCGATCAGCGGTGGAAATGAGAGATGTTGGGTTTATAGGTAATGTCTGGCCTTTAATATTATTAACGCGTTTTGAGCATATTAATTGTAGATGAGAGGAGAACTTCATAGTTAAGCGTGCTTATGTGGCAACAATTCAGGGATGGATGACCTTCCTGCGAAGTTTTTAATCGGTCAACCAAAAGCAAATCCGTGAACTAATTGTGGACAAAACGGACAATATTGATGGAGTGAGGGGTCGGGTGTTAGAAAATGGTATCAGAGCCACTCATGTGACGCCCGGGATGATCTAACAAACCTCACCGAAGATGATGGGACAAACCTCACCGAGGATGATGGGACAAACCTCAACAAGAAAACTAATTTTTGATATTCTATCAAAACATACGATTTTGGTCCACCGTCGTTTCCACCATCTGAATTGTTAAAGGTAATAATAACTACTTTATTAAAGTTGATTAGTATAGCGAAAGTATGTCATATTTGATTTTAAATCAGTTTTGTGACAAAAACGAAGATTACCATTTTCGTTTCCAAATTTATAAATATGAAACGGTAAACCATAAAAACACAACCGATATTTGTCAAATAGTTATTTCTTAGTAATTATTGAAAAAAAATCCAACACGTTTTAAGTATTTACATTGCTAAACAAAAACATTATATCTAACCAAAAAAAAAAACTGTACGGAGAAGGCAAAAAAAGTAAAAAATAATACAAAACCCTATGATATCAACCTCTCATGGACCGACACGTGTGATGTCTATTTAAGGTTGGTGACATACGTTGATGTCTTTTATCTTGAAAACTAACAATTCACATTGACCACACAAACTCATCCCCACGCGCTCACGTCCATCAGATGATCAATGAAGCTTCATCAACACGCGCTTCATTGCGAGTGGGTATACTCTCAATGAGATGATGTTTGCTTGTGTTTCTCAATTAGGTTAAAAAGCATTAAGCTTTGAAGATGGAAACAACACCAACCCTAAATTTCATATCTGGGTATGAATTACAACACAAAAAAGATCAAGAAAACCCTAAAAAAGAGAGCATCCGAGATTAAAATCAAATCCATCTGTTTTCGTGTGTGTTTTGTGTCAAAATTTTCAAGATTTCTTGTGTGATCTTGTTGCAAGATTATCACTTTTACTCATAAATCATTTCTGTAAAGTTATAATTTCAGTCAACAACCCATTGATTTGATCCAACTGGGTGTTCAAGATTTTGTGTTTTTAGTACAAATTTTGAAGAATTATGGGTAGGGGAAGGGTTGAACTCAAGAGGATCGAGAATAAGATCAACAGGCAGGTGACTTTTGCTAAAAGAAGAAATGGGCTTCTGAAGAAAGCTTATGAACTATCGGTTCTGTGTGATGCAGAGGTTGCACTCATCATCTTCTCCAATCGTGGGAAGCTTTATGAGTTCTGCAGCACCTCTAAGTACGTACGCACCTTTACTGGTTTTTGTGTGTGTGGTTTGATAGTTCTGTAGATCTGAGATGTGTTATGTTTTGTTGATGATTATCTGTTAGAAGTCTTGTAGTTTAGTGTGATTTGTTGGTAGAATACTAACAAGTTGCATGGAAGCTTTGATAGTTTAAAGATTTGTTGTTAAGGGTTGAAATTTAGTAGATCGTGAGTTTATGAAGCTAAATAAATGAAGGAAGTTGAAGAAATCAAGAAAGTAAAGTTATTCAAATGAGATCATAACAAGAAATTGAGGATGTAATTCGGGTTTAATGCAAGTTTTGTGCTTCAAAACTGATTAGGTGTTGTTTTTAGAGCATCCAAACATTAATTAAAGTCGATCTTCACCGATCTTGACATTTGTTGATGGTTTTCTTGTTAAAATGGTTAAAGTTGTTAAACAGAAATCATGGGAAAAAATAGATAGTATGATCCATTCGGCTAACTGTTGATCTTGTGTTTATTTCTTTTGCAAAAGCTTGGTGGGCATTGAAGCTCTATGAACAGTGAATCATAGCTGATGAGTGATGAAAGATATATTTGTTTATTGTTCTCTTGGAACCCTAATTGTCAGCATATTATTTAATCAGACAGTTTGATTTCAATCATAGATTTTATTTGTACTTTCTATTCAAATCAATGCAACATGCTTTTTGGATTTGGAGATCGGTCATATAATATTTAAGGATCCAAACTTCATTAAATTAAGGTTCTACAAGATTTATAAAAACTAATTAAATTTATGATATCTGGTTCAAAACCATGTATTGTTGTGTAAAAGTGATGAAGGGGTCCAACATATTAGCTTGATTTTTAGCATCAAAAGAACCCTGATGAACCTTTTTCCTTGTCTTGATTGAATGGAATATTATCACGTACAGCATGCTCAAGATGCTCGAAAGGTATCAAAATTGCACCTATAGTTCGATGGAAGTCAACCGATCCACCAATGATGCCGAGGTATAATGTGCAATTTTGATCCATTTTTGTGTTGACATATTATGACTATAACTGGTTTATTGTTTTGATTGTGTAGCAAAGCAGCTACAAGGAGTACATTAAGCTGAAAGCTAAATATGAGTCTCTACAACAATACCAAAGGCAAGTATTGTATGTTGGGTGTGTAAGAAAGATACTGAACAAGTAAATGACTAAAAGATTGGTATATGTTGAATATTGGATGTTCGAATCGCAGGCAACTTTTTGGTGAAGATCTTGGCCCATTAAATCTGAAAGAACTCGAGCAACTCGAGCGCCAACTTGACTCAACTTTGAGGCAAATCCGGTCCATAAGGGTATTTTCAATGTTTTTTCAATGGACTTCAATATCTTATATTCTGATGTAAAGAATAATATATAAGATATTGAGTCTGTGTTAATCTATTTTTTCTAGTTCCACAAATTTGATCATTTTTTTGCCTTGTTATACACACTCACGTCACCACCAAAATAACCTCACACCCTTTTTCAAACGACCATTTGAGGTTGCTTTAAATGGACGTTTGAAGATGCTTCTATTGGAGTAACCAATTTGATCAACCCGGAAATATATGTAAACACATATATTTGAAGTAACATAATTTAACTTTTTTCCTTCTATTGAACTCGACTTAATAAAACTAAATACATAACCCTATATTTATAGTAGATATAAAATAATCATAATCCAACTCAAACACTATTTAAATAATCAACTAGATAAACTAATAATTATCTATTTCAAATAACTAGATAATTCTTTATTATTTAAATCAAACTTTTGGTTTCACTCCTTGACGACCTATTTTACTTTGTTCAAATCAAACTGATTATTTGTAGGTTAGGGATTGCATGCATCACAGCAAACCCCCCCCCCCCCCCCCCCCTTCCCCCCAAACTGACATTTGAGTTTTTCATAAATCGCACATTTGAGTTTGGGGGTGACATATTTCACTTAAGCAGTCAAAACTTAGATAAAACTGCAAGTTCCAATATATGTGTGCTAATTCAGATATTTGTTCGTTTATACCCCATAATTACTTTATTTTTCTAAACTCATCAACATTTGCAGACTCAATCAATGTTGGATCGGCTTTCTGATCTTCAAGTTAAGGTATCATAGTTCTTGATTTAAGCAAAATCAAATCCTAAAACTGTATAATTCACATAACCTATTAGTTATTACAAACCAAATCTTTGAAACTTACAGGAACAAATGTGGCTCGAAGCGAACAAAACTCTGCAGAATAAAGTATGAACATCCATATATGAATGCATATGCACACACATATATAGTCACATGATTTAACGCAAAATATTGTAAGAATTAATATTGAATAAAACTCATGTTCTTGCAGCTAGAAGCATATTATGCAGAGAACCAAGCAGGACCATCATGGGCTGGAGGTGAAAATGGTAACTCATTTGGACAACACCATCAGAACCAAGAACAGCATCCACAACATGATCAAGGCTTCTTCCAGCCTCTTGACTGCAACTCCAATTTGCAAATCGGGTAATTCGATCACCAGAGACCGAAAATTGCTAATTTATATTTCCCATTGCTAAGTAAATTTAGTTAATAATGTTTAGAATCCAAAATTTCAGGTTTAACACAATAGATACAAGCCAGATAACAGCATCTACAAGTGGACAGAATGTCAATGGAATAATCCCTGGATGGATGCTTTGACTTTGACTTCTCATGGTCAATGAAGTTACAAACCAGTCAACCTTCTCCTTTTTTGGTGATATATAATAAAATGATATTTAATAATTTTGGCTGAATTGTGGGGACATGCATGTAAGAACTATCTTTGAAGTTGAAACATAAAAAGAAACTACCCCTTTTCATTTACAATGTTACAAGGTGTTTTTGTTGTGAACATTTTCAGGGTGGTTAACTTCAAAGATCTAGTCTTTCCTTTTTGTTACCTGGATTTGGTATTTCTAAATAGATTTTAAAAACATTACATAGGTTTATTTTAATATAGAAATATGACTTTGGCCTTTTGATTGGTAAACTAGTGATAAAAGTCAAAGTCTTTAAAAAATAACATAGTTTGAATTCTGACATAGTTGATTATTCTTTTTTAACGGTTTTGGCACTGTTTTCATGACCGGATCGGACCGGCCGGTCCGACCGATTCAACCGGGGATCGGTCCGGTGGCCGGTCCGGTCAGGTATGATTCGTTTCTGGGCGGTCAAACCAGCCGGTTCTTCCCGAACCGGTGGTCGGACCGGGAAACCGGACCGGTTCGGACCGGTTTTTGGGTTTGTTTTTTTTTATTTTTTTGAGTAAAAACGGGGTGTTGAACTATAAATTAGTGTGTTAGATATACAAATATACTTAAGTTTTATATATAACTATAAAATACATATATAAATCATATATATATTACTTATATTTAATTATATATATAATATACTATATATATATATAATTATGACGTCATCTGGTTCTTAAATCCAGTCCTACCAGTAAGGCGTCCGGTTTGACGTCCGATACGCTTCTGAAAACATTGGTTTTGGAAATCAAAATGAAATATCATTTTAGTCTTCCACAAAAAGCACCATCCTTTTATGAACCTATCTTTAAAGATATAAGATGAAATCAAAAAATTAAATTTTCAGCTTTAAATATTACTAGAATTTTAACCTGCGCGTTACCGCGAGGTTCTTTTGTAACATAATCCGTACATTGCAGCGGGTATTAAGATTTGTAATGCTTAATTTCAATGATTTGTACATTATATACATCCCACAAAAAAACACGTCAAAACGTTGATAAAAATAAGCACATTGCAATGAAAAACAAAAATATGGCATATGTTAAAGTTTGCAAGAGGAAAACAAAATAACTGTATAAGAAACGAAACCTTGTAGCAGTTTTAACAATTTATATGTTTGTGTTTTGATAATTTGTAAATTATCACACATGACTCATTTTGAATGAAACTTACACCAAAACGTAGATAAACATAAGTATATCAAAACATGATATTCGATATATTTATACAAATCATATTTTTAAAGTTACTAAAAAGTTAAAATTCTAAAGTTAAACTATTAATACCACAATAATAAGCCGAATTCTATTTGGATTGAAAATTACATTAACATATAGATAAAAATAAACAGATCAAAATGTTATACTCGTAAATTTTATATATCATGTCTAAAAATTAATTATTAATATCAAATTAATAAAATATAATAAATTTAAAGAATTTCAAAGGAAGAAAAGACAAGAAACATGAAGTTTAAATAAACTAATAAAGTAATTTAAATATGTCAATTAATCATTGATGTTAAAATAATTAAAAAATCCCACCCACCGAATGAATCTAATAAAAACAAAAGATAAGAAGCTATACATGGTCTAGAAATAAAACCACAAACCATATGGATAGAATTAGGAGAGCTACTGCCCCACCCCACCCCTAAGTGGTGTGGTGGTAGTGGTTTCGGTTTTCAACAGGAAGGTCGGGGGTTCGAATCCCACTAACAACAACTAATTTGGTATTGGTATTAAATGAAATTCATCTTTCAAAAAAAAGAATTAGGAGAGCTACCATGTAAACTACATTTGCTTGGTGTTGCAATTGAAATTGAATTTTATTTAATTAGAAGTAAAATAATTAAATAAAAAAATATTAAAACTGCTGACATAGAAGTTTAATAGTATATATAATATTAACATAACATGTGATTTACCATACAATAAATTAAATATATTTTCATATATGTAGTCACCTATTATATCAAATTCAACAAACACAATGAATTGCATTAATTGCAAAAAATCGAAAATACATTTAAA
Source organism: Flaveria brownii (assembly GCA_018326445.1). NCBI lineage: Eukaryota > Viridiplantae > Streptophyta > Magnoliopsida > Asterales > Asteraceae > Flaveria > Flaveria brownii. The sequence continues at coordinate 1,071 of BJCN01049286.1, read as the reverse complement.
TCATATTTTTTTAAATTGTTTTTTAATCAAGTTTGTCAAGTGTTCCATCAAAGTTACTTAGATTTTTTAAACACAATCAATTTTCATCAAGTCCTATGTAATATTTTTTTAAATGTTTAAATTTTGTAAAAATAAGTAAGAAAAACAGAACACATTTAAATATTGGTTAGCAATAAATGAAATTTTTTCTCAGTTAACTTGAAATAGGAAGTAATAGTGAATAAATTAACATTTAATTATTTTGTATACTTTTCTAATATCAAATTTACCCTCTAATCATGATGTACAATTGTTTAAGCGTATTAAGCATCCATTAATAAGTTTGATCAATTTTATTATTGTTGTAATCTTTAATCAATTTTATTAATACTGACAATAATTATTTATAAATTATTGTATAAGTATTATTTATATAGATTATTATCTGAATAATACAAATTAATATTTATAAAATTTATAACAAAATCATGCTTTAAATGTAAAAAATTAAAAGAAAGTATCCCAAACATTAAGTTCTTATTTATAAATTACTATTTGAATTTATACAAAATAATGTTCTTAATATCTATAACAATATCATGAATTATATCAATTATCATGTTTTACATTTGGCATAAGCTAATCAGACGCCCTGTCACAGATTAAATGTACGCCCTTTGATTTTTTTCACGGCCCGTGAAGGGCCTCACGGGCCGTAAGGTTTTCGAAATTTAATTTTCACACCTACATTTACTCACGGGCCGTGTAACACCAAACGACCCGTAAATGTCCACTCCCACGGCCCGTTAACAAGTGTCATAACGGCCCGTGAGTTATCTCACGGGTCGTAGTAGTCCTTCTGAGAATTTACTTCCCTCGATTTGCGTGCACTTTTAAATTTTATAATTATGTGACGTGACGTATTATTCCTTGATTTGATTTAAGATTCTATATAAAACGTTATATATATTACTTGTTATATACGGTTAGTGAGAAACGAGACAGTTAAAATTTCTTCTCGTAGAGGTAATAGAAAACGTCAAAATGAGTCCTCTTCAAACTCACGAGATATTGTGGAAAGTATTTCTGATC
>BJCN01049160.1:0-16079 GCA_018326445.1 Flaveria brownii | reverse complement strand
ATTCAACAACCTATACCAGTTATAATTGAACAAAGGAGATCATAAAAAGAATAATAATAATATAAGCTCTACATTCAACTGTTGCATGATATTGTTTACCTCATTCGTTCTTTATTAGTTCTACTCTTCACAACAACCAGATGTTCGTTTTGTTGATCGTATGTTTATCGATGCATCAACAATGATGTGCTTATGCGAACATACAACAATTAATATCTAACTGACAATACATGAGTGATCATTTCTTTGTTTAGATGGTGCAGGCCATAGCCATGGTTTTTTCTGTCATTACTCGGGGTTGTTTTGGCTTCCTTAAAATACTCCCAAAAACGTGGCGACAGCAAACAGTAGAAACAGTACTCCGCCCAGATACCCAACCTGACAGATTCCAGATAATTTCCAAATTTTTAACCAGTTGAGATAATCAAAAGAAACGGATATGAGAAAATTGAATCAACGTAAAGAAGTACCAGTTTTTCAGATATGTAATTTGCAAGAAATGCTCCCCCGACTGCTGCTATAGAAGTTGCTAGCAGGTGACCAGCAATGGCTCCACTTGCCACACCCCATGGAGACTGTCATAAGTATCAAAACAGAGGTGACTTACGGTGTGGTGGATGGGTAACAGGTAAAAATGGGTTGGAGTAGAAATCACCCACTTTTAGTACAGTTCGACGGGTTGGGTTGGGTGGGTTTGGTTCACCCGCACATGCTCTTTATCCAATTTTAGATTTTTTATAGATGATTAATGTGTTGATTGTTGTTATAATACAATATTATTTCAGTAACAATCTTAATCATTACATATAACTATTTAGGAGATCATAAGCATATTAAAACCGTTGGGAGCCTTAACGGTTTTGACTGATTGCCTTGTAGGTAAATGTTTTCATTCGATCCATTTAACCCGTTTGGGATAAAGCTTAACCATAACCGACCCATTTAATGGATTGAAATTCCAACTCTTGCATAAAAATGATCATCGTGGTTTTGGCATAGTGATATACCTGAGCTGCCCCAAGAGCTATGGTTGCAAGCATTGAACGATCACCCCATTCCTGCAAATCACATGATAATCATGTTTCATGACAAATAATCAGCTTCACACCCAAAAAAAGGAATGAAAAGACCGACACATTTAACAAAGTAATGTAATAAATTATGCCATATAGAGAAAACATGACCAACATGATGAAGAGAAAAGGTTACCGCAAAAAATACAAGACTAAACGACTTCCATAATATTTCAAACGGATTCTTCAGCTGTTTAGATGCCTGAATTTATGCCAAATATTTAGAATAAACTCAAATTAGTAATCGAAGTCAAAAGAAAGAAGTGATGATGAAGGGCGACGCTCACCTTTTCTTTCACCAGTTCCTCAGCTTCTGCAAATTCATCAAGTTCAGTGCTGTTTTTCTCGCCATTTTTAGCATTGCTTGATGGTAGATCCCATGCATCCTTAATAGCTTTGAGGCCAAAGAACATTAAAAGAGTTACTGCTGCATATTCTCCGATTGGCAATGCTGTTTAAATGAACCATGAAAAATTAGAAATGTATAAAAAAGAGGATAAATAAACATGGAAGAAGACTGATGACTTGCTTGTTTGAAATTGTGCTGGTACTGAATTAAATATCCGTCCAATTACAACCGAAAAAACAGTCATAATTGATAAAGCACCCATGGATCCCAAGATAACCTGATCATCAATTGTGAGTCACTAAATTAAACATAACTGATACTAATAGTTATATGTGGTATTTTGACCCATTTACTTATAAATGGGTCTATTCAGGATATGTTTTTGCTCTAACGGGTCAATCTGTTAACATAAAAAACAGTTGAAAAGTTAACTGTCAAAAGTCGTCCAAAGTGTGATTATAAATAATATAAATTGTTTAAAAAGAAATTAGAATACTATTGAAAGAAGATGATTTTAGTAATCAAAATTTGAAACACCATGACATCAAATTTATAAAAATATAAAATGATTGGAAAGAATCCTAACAAAAGATTACTCATTTTGATCCGCTACCAACCAGCCCGACCCGCCTATTTTGCCAACTCTATTCTTAGTCATTTATTAGAGATATGTGGATATCATACCAATCCTTTCTCATATTGCATGGCCAATAAAGCTGCAATGAAAAATGTCTGATCAAGTAAAAAATAGGGAATATTAGTTCCTAGATAAGGAAAAATTTAACTTTATACAAAGACATCACTGGTATGTGGTTAATATTTAGATACCTTATCTCCAATTTCTGAAACAAAAATCAACATAAAAGCAGCAGTGAAGCCTGATTTTGCAATTGCTGCTAAAAGAGTTGAAGGTGCACCCTTCCCAAATGCAATTATTGAAAATACTAGAGCACATGCAGATAGAACAAGGGCTATTGAGACCGGATAAGGTATTTGATCAGGAAGCTTATTACTGCACAACACAAAAGCAAGTTAAAGAGATTTACGGTTATCTCGACAAATAACAATAATAAACCCAAAATAAAAAAAAAACAGACAAAAAGATCAAATCTTTACAAGAAAAGATTCAACCATCAAAGCCCAAAGGAGTTCACTTTCCTTTAAAGTTGGAGCACGATTAAAATGGATACTGGATCCCCATGTCATGTTTTAATTCTACAAACCCACATTTTTTTGTCTAAGAAAGATGATCAAACTCACATATTTGAAGAGCTAGCACTTTTTGGACCATTAGAAGATAAATTTTGGTTGTCATTTTCATCTCTCTCTGCATAGCCCCCGGATCCAACTCCGACATTAGACGCATTAACTCTAACACCAATCCCTGCTGGATTCGGTTTCAATATGCCTCTGCATTGAACTATATAAACGGGAAAATGTCATAATCTTTGGCAATATAGTAACATATATGTACCTAAAAGTTATTAGCACACAAAAAAGAGAAAGTAAATTAATCTCTTACTAAATTTTCATCACTGATTAAATTATCAAAGATTATAACTATACCAAACAATGTATAGATAAACTTCACAACACATGTCATATTTGCACCGATAAATTTTGGATTAGAAAGGCCACCTTAACAAGACATTCAGTGAACTCTAAGATTTACGATGGTTATCGAAACTTCTCAAAAACCTTTACTTTTTAAGTAAATTTAACCCTAAGTGCAAGAATTCTTTGTAACTTGATTTCGATTTTCTACTGTTCTGATCATCACCTTCTCTATTGAATTATTTAAGTGAAGTTAAACAAGCACCCTTAACTGAGTTAAAATGTAAACAATTGAAAATCAAACAGTCTGCAAGCATGCCTTATAGTGACTGTACTGAAAATATTTTGCTTCGGGGTTAAAGTCAAGATCTTTAGAGCATTCCTTTCAAATTAATAAACAAATCTTTCTACTTATACAGCATACCTCTTCATTATGCTTAACAATTATATCATTTCCTATCATCAACAAGTCACAAGCTTCAATATGAAATTCAGTTTCCAGTTTGCAGGGTAATCTAAGATTGTCAGCATACGTCTTTTTTGTTTTTTTGTTTTTTGTAACTTTTGAGCTCACTTTGAAACCCAACAAAATACATGTTATATTCAGCAATATTGAGTGAAATTATGCATTCTAAGGAAGAAATCATGAAGCACAGGAATGAACATGCCCAAAAAGAACTTACAAGAAGACGATGAAGAAGCGGTTCTTGTGGGTAAATCAGCAAAGCAAGAAGAACAATCTGCAGATGTAAGTCTTCTTCTCGTATTTGATGACACCAATACTGGTAACTGGTGAAGAATTAAGCCTGTCATCTCTGCGTCGAACTGGGTATTAAGTTATAACTTCAGATCCATTTCTTTCAGTGAAAGCAGCTGAATCAATTGAGCTGAATGATACAGAAATCTTGATGTTAGATGGGATGATAAACAAATTGGGTATGTGATTGTTGTTGTTGATGATGAAGATGATGATGAATTGATGAGTAAAAATGCTATCTTTTGGGAGGGGACAAGTGAGCTTTGTTGTTCAGAGTCGGGAGATGTTGGCCTGCGGATGGATATAGAAAGATGGGATAAATGATGCTAGGCATCCAAACGACGTCGTTATATACAATTAACCAACCAACCAAATTAAACAACCATAAGGGCACCACACGCCAATTTAGCACCACAATGAACCACTTTTAAGGCTTTAACCATCATGAACTTTAGGGAAGTAAACAAAGGTAAAAAAAAACCAAACACCGCCACCGAATTAGAGAAAGAAAATCTTATTTTAGTTAGATGTTTTAACTACTTCAAAAGGTGTTAACTATAGACGGTCCGAGCTCTTGGGTATAAACTCATGTTTGATTGTTCATAGGTAGATAATATTTTACAATGGTCAAAGCTTATGATGATAATCAAAAGCCCTGGCTAACATATTACCTCCCATCTCCTCCCATATGACTCATTTAAATAATTTAAATATTTCAAATGTTTAGATATTGTATCTTGTAACAAACTAAACCTTTGTATACTTTTGAATATGGCTATTGAACACCCATAATTGTCAATCAATATACAAGCCTTTTAACACTAAGTTAGCTCTTATATGGTTTAGAACTTGGCTCTTTTATCATTGATACACTCGAGCCAGCCTCCCAATTCCTTGACCCAACTTTCTGAAACCCGGAACCTTGACTACATCTAATGGTACTGCCAGGAGCCAAAGATCAAAGCATAATCATTGTTATATTTGGAAGTTGTTCTAGTCTCATTTAACACATTGTCCCTCTGCTCGAACAGCCCGGGAGACTTGGGAATGACTCACCTCTAATTATGTTAGTGTGTTGCGATCTAGAGTTATCTCCCTCAAACCAAACTCGCTCCGCTCGATTGAATCTATTATGTCAAGTTTGCAAATTTGTAGGGTGTTATAAACTAAACAGTTGTCTCAAAGAAAAGAACATCCACCTTCATACAGCTCTAAATTCCTCTCTTGTTGATCATGCTATCAATGATAAACCAACCCAACCATCCTCGTATTGGATGGTGTATAACACAACAAACTTTTGTCATAAAATTGCACAAGATTAGTGGTGTTTTGGTTGTTTTTTTTCTTTTTTGTCGTTTTTTGTAAAGGATCTTCGCACTGGAGTGCTTCTCATGTGGGAGGAGAACGTTGACGAAGTTATTACCTTCAATAGCCATCTCAATCGCAAGTTAACTCCACCAACAAATGCTCCTTTCTCAATTGGCATCATAAACTTAGGTATATGTCGCTTCGACTACTCAAAACTATTAGTATTAGTCGAGTTTTTTAAAGTTAAATTTAATTCAAGCTTTCATTGTTCATCTTGTTCCATCAATAAAAGTAACAAGATTCCATTTGGACAAAATTCTCTAGTGTGTAACTAAGCCTTTACATTTAGTTTATACGGATGTTTGGGGGCATGCAATAATCCATTGATGGGTTCACATACTACCTCATCTTTATTGATTATTTTTCCACCCATGAAATGGAAGTTGAGTGTTTTAATATCATTCCATAGTTCAAAACCTTGGTTAAAATTTTCAGTATGTCTCTTATATCTAGTTTCTCCAATTATGGTGATAAATTTTAGCACCTAATCCTAATTTTTTACACACTTAGGATAATCAATTTTATCCTCCCCCACTCCCTTGCTTACACCGTTAAAAAAATGGTACTATGGAACAACACCATAGCCACATAGTTAAAACTAGATTGGTATTCTTCACTACGTTGGTCTTCCCTCTCAACTTTGGAGACACGCCTTCCAAATCGTGACTTTTCTAATAAATCGTCTTCCTATTCCTATCCTTGATTCCTTAAGTTTATTCATAAAAATGCATGGTAAACCATCAAACTTCACTAAAGTTCAACCTTTTAGTTGTATATGCTACCCGTGGCTACGACCCTACTCGACCTCTAAACTTCAACCACGCTCGTCCTCTTGTGGATTCCTTTATCATTCCACCTTAAAATCCAATTACAAGTGCCTAGACTTAACAACACTAATGGATCGGTAAGGGTAATGCAACAATTTCACAAGGTGTAGAGTATAACACTTAACATATCAAATAGGAAACCAGGCAAATAAAATAAAGAACAAAAGTAATAACACAAGAACAATGAGATTGGTTTTCAAGGATAATATATATTAATCTCAAGTGTTTTACAATTATTACAAGGCTTAGTCCTTAGAAGTGATTACATGAAATACTTTATACTACATTCTACAGTCAGTCATATTTTGAAGGTCAACTGGAACACTAATCTAGATAACAAGATCACTGTAAAGTCAAAGCAGATTGCCTTTTAACAAATGACTATGACATGCCATTACTCACATCTTAATCTATTACAAAAAGGATAAAAGTACAAGAGTGGAAAGTTACAAACTCAAAAACCATAATGTACAGTTGACAAAAGTATGATGATAATCACCAACTTGAATAAGTTGGTGAGTCTTCAGAGATGGCAGCGAAAAGTGGTTCAGATTTTGTCAAAAGTAAGTCAGAGGAAGCATGTATTCTTAGTCTTCGAAAGAAATCAATCTTCAAGCTTCGGAAGACTTTGTATTGAAGCTTCAGAAGACTTCACTTTTGGCTTTAGAAGAATTTGCTCTTTGGCTTCGGAAGATTTGACACTTAGTGAATTTTCTTGTTCATTGTCAAATCTCCCGAGTAACCTCCTTGTACTTAAGAATGCATGATGAGAGATCTTTGGTTAGCATCAACCTCTAAGATAACTCTTACAAACTCCCCGTAGGCTGATGCTACCAAATCTTGAGGATAACTATTAGTCTTGATCAGATCTTCACTTGTTTACAACCATTATTAGAACCTGAGTCATTCCTCTCTTCTTCAGTTGATTTGGATTTTTCAGGCTCTCATAGTAACTCCTCATATCTATGAGATCATGTTGAGGAAGGTCAAGCATTCTACCAAAACTTTGGAAGTTTTTATGACTTTAGAAGTTTTGGAGACTGAACCTTCAAAAGGTTTCGCATCCACTTCAGCAGACTTCAGTGCTTCGGAAGCATTCATTTCTTCCGATACCAAACTTGCTTCCGAATACAATTTTCCACCTATCTTCTTCTTGTTCAACTTGGAGCTTCCGAAGGAAACTGATTTTCCTTTCAAACCTATTTTCTTCTTCTTCGTAGAAGTATTCTTCTTGTTCATGTGGATGGTACTCTTAGAATTGTAGATGCAATCAATTATACCACCACACATGTTACATTCCACAGGCATAATTCTTAGGGCCTTCTTATGAGGAGAAGTTTGATCTTGATCTCTTTCTAGCTCCTTCTTCACCTTCTTAAATGATGCAGCAGGCTTCTAAGGGTGAAGCTTGCTTTTAGAGTTGGATGGTTCAAGATTTGTAGCAGTGGTGCAGACTTGTTTAACCTTCTTCTCTTGACAAGGATGGTTTGAACTTGAACTAGGACTCCTTGTACTAGAGTCCTTAGTTAAGTCTTCAGTCTTCATCACCTTAAACCCAACAAAAGTAAAGACTTGTTTTTGCTTGGGATTGAAGGTGGGCTTGATTTCTTGGACTTTTTGATGTTCTTTTAGCAGCCCTGATCAAATTCGTTCTAGCTGACTCGGCCATCCTTGGTTACTTCTTTTCTCCAGGAGTATAGTGACCCTTCTTAGGAGGAACCTTCTCACTCGCTTCTGGTTCAACCTTCATTATATCATCTTCATATTCATCCTCTTATTGGATAGGATCAATGAGGGGCGACTCATCTTCACTAGTTTTACACCTTGGAGATTTGACAGATAATAATATGTGTGGACGAGCTATCTCACTTGATCCCAGTCACTACTTATTCGTATAACAAATCTTTGCATGCAAGGATGAAGATATGATATTCTTTAAAGTTTTCTCTTCAAGAACATATTTTTCTACCCTGGTTTTGCTGATCACAAGCTCAGACTGACATTCAGTTAACTTGATAACAAGATCTTTGATCTGAGTCCTGTAATTTATGTGTTCATGTTTAAGAGTGGAGATTGTTTTCTCTAGATATTCTATTTTAGGTTTATAGTCATTTTCTACTCTTTTAAAACTAGCTTTTAAAATATTCAAAGACTTAAGATCAAATCTCACTTCCAACTATAGGACCTATACATTCTTACTTTAGCAATGAATTCAGGAGTACAGAGATGTTCTAATACCTTAGCTTTATCATGGTCAGCCATAAGTGCTTGGTTTGTAGAGACATCCTCTACCTGAAAGCTCCAGTCAAAGCTTCCCTGTTCAATAACAATAATAATTTGTTGCTTTGGTTGGCTTGGCTTTTCAGTTTTAAGAGCTGCATTAGTGTAGTTTGTCCTGGATTGTGTTTGGCCACCATTTGTTCTTGGTGCCTTACACTCTCTAGCAAAGTGGCCTATTTGGTTACAGTTGTAACACTTTACTTTGCTTTTATCCAGCCCAAACTTTCCACTGGTTACATTGCTGGGAAACTTTCTTACTATTCTCTTACAAAACTTCTTGGCTCTATTAGTGAGAACAGCCATCTACTGGACTATCTCCTATACTCCAAGTCATCTGGATGGATGCAGTCAAGTCTTCAAAAGTGAAGAGAAAGTTGCCACAACTTTCATCTGAAGAAACTAAGGCTTTAGATGAGCTTGATTCTTAGAATGGGCTTCCTTGAGTGTAGCTCTCCCTTGGTGTCTCCGAAAAGGTGATGAAAGGACCTCTTTATGAGTTGACAGGGTAGTAGATGAGATGATGTTATGGTTCTCTGCTATCCCATTCAACCACATAAAGGGCTGAACTCTGTTGATTGTTGAAAGAGCTGTTGGATGGATTTTGTATGTTCATCTCCATCTGGTAACCGCTTAGGATACCATACAACTCTATGAGGGTAAGAGTATATAGGTTTTTAGTTCTCTAAATTGCCATATAATAACGTGTCTATTGTCTGGGAAGAGATAACATCAACTTTCTCATAATGTCCTAATTCTCAAGTTTAACTCCAACATCCTCAGAGTAGCTACAATCTTAACACACCTAAAGTATTGTTCAGTCATTATTTAACCTATTTTAAAGGTGAAGTTCTTAAACTGCTACTTTATGATATCATTCTTGTTTTCATTGGCTTCATCAGACCTTTCATACATCAACTTCAGTGCATCACAAAGTTCTTTAGCAGTCTTGCACTTTTTGAAACCTCTGTAGATAGAGTTTGGTATAGAAGTTTGAAGAGTGGTCATGGCCTTCTTATCTATATCAATGTTCTTCTAATCTTTCTCAGAATAGTCAGTCACATCCTTTGGTATCATCCCAGTTCCAGCAGTTGCTAAAGTAGTGCTTAGGATGTGAGGTCTTGAGACTATAAATCTCCACATCCTACTGTCTTGTGACTTGATGAATCCTTCCATCCTCATACACCAAGTATCAAAGTAATCAAGAGTGATCAATGGAGATTTAGTCATGGTGTTGGTTTCCATATCAGCCTTAGTGAGAGATGTCATTTGAGCAGGTAAGTGTGTTATGAAACTAAAGATATTTAAGATGGTGAGATCTTACAATCAAGAGCCTAAAAAGCTCTGATACCAACTGTAGGACAGGTAAGGTTATGCAACAATTTCACAAGGTGGAGAGTATAACACTTAACAGATCAAATAGGGAACCAGGAAAACAAAACAAAGAACAAAAGTAAAAAACACAAGCATAAAGAGATTGGTTTTCAAGGATGATGTATATTTCTCTTAAGTGTTTTACAATTATTACAAGGCTTAGTCTTAAGGTCTGGTTACATGAGACAATTTATACTAAATCTCACAGCCGGCCATACTTTGACATGCCATAGCTCACATCTTAATCTATTACAAAAAGGATAAAAGTACAAGAGTGGAAAGTTATAGACTCAAAGACCATAATGTACAGTTGATAAAAGTATGGAGATAATCACCAACTTGTATAAGTTGGTGAGTATTCATAGATGGCAACAAAAAGTGGTTAAGCTTTTGTTAAAAGTAAGTCAGAGAAAGCATGTCTTCTCTATCTTCGGAAGAAATCAATCTTCAGGCTTCGAAAGGCTTTGTCTTGAAGCTTCGGAAGACTTCACTTTTGGCTTCGGAAGAATTTGATCTTTGGCTTTGGAAGATTTGACACTTAGTGAATTTCCTTATGCATTGTCAAATCTTTCGAACTAACCTCCTTGTACTTCAGAATGCATACTAATAGATCTTTGGTTAGCATCAATCTCTAAAATAACTCTTACAAACACTTCAACTATATTTATCACATTCAATTTGTTATTCACCGTTTTTTGTACCATATCACTTTCACTCCATCGTCCTTTCTTGATGAATTCCTTGTGCGCAACACTACTCAAACTATAAAAAAATAAGAAAGAAAGAAAAAGAGAAGCATAAACTATGTAAAACTTCTCCTTACTACTTGATTCCATCTTAATCCACCCACCTATTCTAAACAACCCTTAAAACCAACACCCTACGTTCAAACTCACTGGTCTTATGATAGTCCCTTATGCCCATACCTAATGCCTCCAAACTTAATCCTTTCATTATTCTACCCAACCACTACTACCTCACTACAAAACACAATCCACTCTGACTAACAAGCAAGTTAATACTCCTACTAACCTACACTCATCTAGCCCACCATCACCTTTTTCAACCTTCAACCCCTTGCCATCCATCCATCCTCTCATATTAACTTCATCCGACTCTTCAACCCGATGGCAAACCCTTCACGTCACACTCGCAAAGTCAACCTTAAATATTTTAATAACATGTGTGTAAATCACCCTTTGATCCATTTAATTCCCCCCACCTTAGAACCTATCCCCCTAACTCAGACTCTCAAAGATCCTAAGTGGCAGAGTGCTATGGATGATAAGTTTAACACTCTTCTCCATAATGCAAGTTAGGAGATTCCAAAATCTAATCATGCTTCGTTTAGGTGTAAGTGGTTTTTAATAATTAAGTGGAACCCAAACGACTATATTGCCAATTATAAGGTGCACAAAGTCATGAAAGGATTTTTTACAACAGCACGAGAAAGACTATTTAGACATTTTTTGTCTAGTTACCAACCGCTCACCATTCACACGGACCTCTCAATTACACACTCCCAAAACCGGCCACTATGAGAACTAGATGTCAATAATGCATTTCTATATAGTCACTTTCAAGAAGGCGTACACATAATGCAACATCTCCATTTCATTCACCTGTAGTTCTCCCAACCACACTAAAGATGACACTTTATGGTCTAAGAAAATCCCTACATACTTGGTACTTGGAGCTCAAAAAGTTCCTAGTAGACTTTGGTTTTTGCAAATCACTCGCAAACATGTCTCTTTGTTTACCAACAGGATGGCGTCATCGTTTTTATTTTATTGTTTATGTTGCACTAGCTAGTAGTGATCAAAAAAATTTAGATTACTTTGTTTCCACTTTGACATGTAGCTTTTATATTAAGAATCTTGGACCGCTTCACCATTTTTTGGTATTGAAGTAATCCTTATGCCCAATGCATGTTTCTCCCATAACACTGATACATTCATGGTATCTTTCGCATGGATGGTGCTAAAGAGGTTACTATACCGCTTAGCTCTTATGAGACAACCTCGTTTGAAGATAGCTCTTGAAAGGTTGATCCTACACCAGATCTTAGGCTAGTTTGGATGATTACAATATCTAATGTCTCCTTCGCTGTAAATCATTTATCTTAATACATGCATTCTCAAACAAGTGCTTTAATATCTCAAAGGCATCATTTATTACGGACTATACTTGAATTGAGGAGCTCATCTTTATCACATTGCATCCTCTAATTTAGATTGTAGTGATATCACAAATGGTAGGCAATCAACTATCAAGTATCTCGTCTATCTTGGCTCCAAGATCATTTTTTTTGGAAATCTACTCACCAAAAATGGGTCTCTCAAATGTCTACGATGCCAAGTATATTGCAAATGCCACAGCTAAACTTGCTTGGATCAAAAATTTGCCTCATAAACTTGGTTTATTTTTAATATTGTCTTCTAAACTATTTTGTGATAACATCAGTGCCACAAATCTTTATGCCGGTCCACTCTATCACAGCTGCATCAAATATGTAGCAATAGATTATTATTTTGTTCAAGAGTAGATTACAAACACAGCGCTAACAGTGTCCCACATATGCTCAACTTTTTAGCCAGTTAAAATATTCATGAAACCTCTCCGGTAGAGACTTTTTCTTCTTCTTATTCAATCATAGAACAGTGTCTTCGGTGGAGCCTTCATCTTGCGGGGCCTAACACCTTACCTTCGATCTCATCCTCAGCAAATAGCCATGTGACTCATTTAAATAATCTAAACATTTCAAATCATTAGATAGGGTATCTTGTACCAAACTAAACCTACATATACTTATGTAGGTGGCTATTTAACAACCATAATTGTAAATTAATATACAAGCCTTTCAAAACTAAATTGGCTTTTATACAAATGAGGGTATGAGCATAAGGCGATGTTAGAGTGGATATGGTAGTTCAAATCCCACTCCCCGCCTTTAGGTGGCCCCGTAGTCGTATTGCGGGCGGGGGTGTCATAGCCGGTTAATGAGTCTATTAACACTCACTTCAGGTTACACTTATTTTTAAATTAAATGTTCCATGTTAAAGATTGAAAAAGAATAATTATGATAAAATACTTAAACTTGAATTTTCACTTCCATATGTTAGAACCTCATCATGATTGAAACATCGCTTTGAAAACCGACTAATTCGCCACCAAATCAATAGAGGCGAAGGCAAGTAATAATCTTCTAATCACGGATGACTTTTGCAAAGGAGAGGATTCGCGGGGGGGTGCCCAAATTCAAGTATATCCATTACTATTGACATGCTTGAATCTTGAAGCTTACGAATATGAAAATCAAACTAAGCATTGATCGAACATCCAAATTCAAAGAGATCTTCAAATTGCTGATACGCGTATCACAGGTATGATATTCAAAAATTAAAAATCCCAAAATTTTCTGTTGGTAGCTTCAAAATCGCAGAGTTTAGTTGCATAGAACTTTTGAGTTGTTGAGTAGGTTTACAGAAAATTCCTATTGCTTTGTTAATTTTAAATTTTCAAGGCTTATTTTTATTAGTTGAACGACTAATAAGATCACTTGACGAGCCGTTAGACCACCCAATCACCTTCATTACTCGAGTACGAAATCGAGAGGCACTAGCTGGCACATACTCGAATGAAGCTCGTACATCATTTCGTCCCCATTAGCCCTACCCCCAACCTCTGAACTTTTTTTTGTCACAAATGAGACTTGAACCCAAGACTTACCCCACTAAAAGAAAGGTTTAGATAATTTTCCTAATTATCCATTGGTTATGTTTCAAAGGCATCCAAATGAATTATTTATAGGCACCTAAGGCCCAAATCTAAGTGTATCCATTACAATTGACATGCTTGAAACTTGCAGTTTACGAATATGGAAATCAAATTGAGCATTGATCGAGCACCCAAATTCAACGAGATCTTCAAATCGCTAATTCACATATTACTTGTTCCTGTTCATGTGTTGCGTTTCTCTATTTTGATAATCATGTATTATTTTCTGTTTATATTCAAAAATCAAAAATCCCAAAATTTTCTCTTGGTAGCTTCAAAATCACAGAGTTTAGTTGCATAGAATTTTTGAGTTGCCGAGTAGGTTTAAAAAAATTCCTAATGCTTTGTGACTTTTAAATATTCTAGGCTTACCTTTTTCAGTTGAACGACTAATAGGCTTACCTTAGGTCACTAGGCTGGCACGTTCCCCAAGAAAACTTCTACATCAGTTTGTTCCTATGATTCTCACTCGATCTCTGAACCCTTTTTTTTATCACAAGTGAAACTTAAACCCAAGACTTGCCCATATTTAATGAAGTATTGGGGTATCTCACCCCAAACACTTGAAAATTTATTAAAACTTGGATGCTAAGTTATGTTTTGATTAGGATTTTTGTTTATTTGCTAATTTTGATTTTCCATATTGAATTAATAGTGATAATTCAAATTTGTCGATCAACAAAAACATTATTAAACTATGTATTTGTTGTCTACTGGTATTATGGAAAAGATTTTTAAAGAAAAAGCATTTGTTTCGGACTTTGTTTTGTTGATTTAGTTAATCTTTCTTGTGATCCCACCTATAGGAAAAAAGAATTTTCGATTATCACCTGATCAAAAAGATGGGATACGGTGAAATATTGGGTTAATGGATCTTGCCAACCACAGGGTCATGACTTACTAAAATAAATGATAGGGACTAAAGTGTGATGTTTTAGCATCATGTCCTTCAACTCTTATGCACATTATTTTATCGATTTGTTTGGCACCCATTGAACAGATTTGTTCTCACTTATTTTCCCAACAGGAGATAACCAAAGCATGTGTGGTTGCTAACTATATTGGATATGGCATGTAAACACCAACCATTAGTTGACAATGGCGATAAGTTTTAACTCATCCTGATATAATTTCAGAGAAATTGAACTGTGAATTTATGATTGCATCTTTTAAAGAATCAGATTTTTTGAGGGTTGGATTTTGCTACTAGAATTTCTCTGTCAAAAGGATGAGAAAACTGATTAAATCACAGATGTTACCATGATAACTTTAAAATTCTATAGTTAAGATGGATTCCACTCAAGGTAAATACTTTTGCATGGAGGGCGACTATTTGTATTGAGCACGAGGAGTCCACTAATCACCAGCTTATTTGGTGTAATCGTGCAAGCACAATTTCGAGTCTGGTGCTTGAGTGGTGTAAGGTGCCTAAGGATCAATTCCTCTCGGTACAACAGGGCCGACTCAACTCAAAAGCTAGTAAAGCTAGGGATTTGAGCCCCCAATTTTTAAAAGCCTCTAAATTTTATATATTATGTTTATATGTGTAAATTTTTTTTTTGATTGAGGTAGACATTTTATTAATTTAGTTGGCATCCAATCTAATGTAAATTTACCATTTCTTTCCTCAAGATATTATAAATTAATTAAGAAACACACACAGCTATGAATTGTTCTATCAAGCGGCAATTTTGAACAAAGATTTGTGAGTGTTCTCTAAATTTAGTTCTCAATGTCAGTCTTCTTTTACCAATTCTAGATTCTATATTTTTTAGTTTTAATCTTCTTTTCTGTTGTTGGATTGTATTATACTATTATTGTCTTTTTTGGTATAATTCTCTAGTTAGTGTTTAAACTTATTTAGTGACTTGTATAGTAAATTAGTTTTTGAATCTAGTGTTTAGATATTTGTAAAGTTGTTTTTTGTTGTTTAGTAAATTAGATTTGAATCTAGTAAATTAGTCTGCACGCATTTGTTTAGTGTATACATTATGATATTGCTTGTTTAGTAGAAGTTTGCGCTCGAATCTTTCATATATAAGTGTAATGTCGACTATGAAGCATGAAAACGGTCATATGAAAAGATAAAAGAAGCAAAAAAAGAAGCCGATACTGAATTGAAAAAAAGAGTCTTTGCTCAAATTACAAAAATAAAATAAAATATAAAAAATAAATCCATCAATTATAAACATTTTAGTTTATTGTTTTCGTTTGCTCAAATTACAAAATAAACAATAACAAATAAAAAAATAACTCCATTAATCAGTGGCGGAACTTAAACATCCCCGTAGGGGAGCTGGGGCGAAAATAATTCTTTTAGGGGGGTTTGAACATGATATTTATATAAAAATTTACACTAACAGAAATTCCTAACTCAGTATAACCAATGGCTCTGATACCAATCTGTCACACCCTCAAATTCCGGGTCTGGAATTTATCACGGAGGAGTGAGCAAACAGGATCGAACACAGTAGTCACACATGAGATGCAATTATCTATATGATAGATTTTAGATAGTCATTACATTGAAAATCAGAGTTATAAATATTATGCGTAGCGGAAGTAAATGATAAATTGTTTCTTAACAACACGTCTATCCATATCTCAAATAATAAGCAATATGTATCTTGAGCTCTTATATGATCCTACGTGCGTGTCCATAAGCTCCTAATAGATACCTGAGAATACATGTAAATCAAGTGTCAACACAGGATTGGTGAGTT
>BJCN01049152.1:0-10976 GCA_018326445.1 Flaveria brownii | reverse complement strand
ATGCACATATTGAACATTAAGGATTTTTTATCCCATAATTAGCACTGTCAAGTGTCAATTATATAATTCAGGGACGGGAAACAGTGGCCGGAAGCAGAGCTTTTTAATAACGTTTTGACATTCGTTAGCGTAAATTAGTTGGTCTTTTACTAATCATCATGCATTTATCACTAAGTGTCATGAAATTCTTATAGAGGATGAACGGTATGCTATGAACATCAAGCTTTCTGAAAATTGGCTTTTAGCTATTCTTGGGACTGACAAAATTGTAAGTTTTGCTGGTTTTTTGGGATGGTGACCAGCCAACATTGTTGTCTGAGGACATCAATTGATTTTTGGAGGCCGACCAATGGAGGGAGTACTGATTTGCAACCAACGTTCTGTCTTTTTCATACTTGTTTACGAGTGTATTTACTATAATTTACCATTGAAAAAGTGAACTATTCGATTTCATGAAGTCTTTGGATGTTTATCAGTGTGCATCAAAAGGATATTAGATGAATAATACTTGGGAGTTTTTTTTTTCTTTATGTATTTACAATTGGATTGTGTTATGTCAGGTGGCTGACATAAAAAGGATGAATGGGCTGACAACTGATCTACAAATGTTCTCCCGCAAGACGCTTCATATACCTCTACCTGGAAGGCACCCACCCTCTCCCTTCATGTCAAATGGATATGATATTCAAGGGTAATTATACACCACTCATGTTTACTAATCTATTTTAGCAATAAGGTCTGAATCTAATGAATCTTGATGTTAGTTACTTAGTTTATCGATTGGTACACATGATAACATATATATCGATACAGTTACATAAAGTGCCATTTTTTTTGGCTTGGTACACTACTTTCTACACTGTTTCACCATTTTACCTTAACAATTTGTAGTTCTACATCTTAGAATCCCTTTTTAGTATATTGTGAGTCGTGAACTGTATCAAATCATAATTTTTTGGAATTTTGTAACGACATGCAAGATTAATGTGACCACACCATATACTTATATGATATAGCTGATACAGAATGCATGCTAAACAAATTATAGGATTGTTTGGCCAAAGTTATAAGACATCTTCTTTAAGTAATATTTGAGTTTCACCCTGTAAAATTTTGGTAGGTCCATGTTTGTTGACGGTGCTCCTGGAAAGTACTATATATAATAGATAACAATTATTTATGATTATTAAATTAGGTGATGAAATATTCTTGGGTTGAGATAAATAAACCAAGACTTGAAATAAATTTGGTTTTTTAATAGATTGGTTGATGTTGGGTTTGACTATTGGTTGATGTTGGGTTTGACTATTGGTTGATTGGTTCCTACCATTTAATAAGAACAGAATCTTATCTTTTATTTAACTAGTGGGTTGAAGTTTTGAATCATTATTAAATGATATTAGGTGCCAGTAGTTATACAAACTAAAAGTGGTCAAATGGGCGGGTTGGGTAAAATTGATAATTTTATAAAATTTAACCTTCCTTTTAAATCGACATCATTAAGGACTGTTCATCTGTGTTGCAAGATTTAAAATTAGGGACAATCAGTGTAATTTCACATACTTAACAAACTGTGTATTTTACTCTAGATAATTAACTTTTCAAATATGATATGGTATTAGGATTAATATATTTCAATTAGAATTAAATTATTTAGGATGTTTTATGCATTAGAAAATACTTTAGTTGACTTTTAACTCGCTTGGCCAGATTCTTTAAGCTATTTCCTGTACTCAGTTGTTTGACCCATTAGAGATAAAACATAAACTGAATCGATTCATTTATAAGTAAATGGGTCCAAACCAGATTGAGCTCGTATTATCTTTTGTTTATTCGTTAGTGTTATGAACCAATTGTTTAACTTGGTTATTTTCTTGCAGGCCAAGAAAGTCAGAGATGACGCCACCCAACCGTAGACGTTCAGATTTGTTTGACTCGATAAAATCCCTGAAATTATCATTATCCCCCCCACAAACCATTTCACCATCCATGGATGCGTTACGAGACTACTATGGTCTTAAACCAACCAGTCAAAATGGTATTAGTGAAAGATTTGGGTCCGGAGCTTATCAAAAAGGAAGTTCTTTCAGCATAGAACATGGGCCAAAACCACCCCCAAGTTCCCAGCCGCCACTCGGTCTTCATAGAAAGTGTAAAAGCTTAGCTAACGGGTTATCAGAAAAAGGCGTCGCCGTAAACGGTGACACGCTTATTGCAAACGGAACAAAACCTGATTCAGATGCTTGGTACGACAATCTAATGAGAAGGCGTCTATCAGAAATCAACCTCCAAAATCACACCCCAGAATTGTTGCTTAAACCCGACACCACCAACAGCACTAGTGCATTTTCAGCAGCTGCGGGGAAAGGCTTAGCATTGAGATCAAAAGCTGCCAGCCGAATCACCAATGACCCCAATAGTCTGCACACCATGCCACCTATAAAATTAGGGGATTCATCTGTATCTGACCCCTCAAGTGGGGTGAAAAAGTCTTCTAGCTCACCAAGTTTTTACGACTCGTATAGTAACAGTAATAATAATAGTAACAATAGTAACTGTACATCCATATCATCTATCTGGCCGACCTCCGTGTTGAGTCTGACAGTCGATGCTTTGTCTGCTGCTGCCATCACAAGACCGATATTTGATGGTTTGCCTAAGCCAATTAGCGGTCGGAAGAACAAAGCAGCTATTGATTAGTACATATGGTCTTTCGAACAATTGAATTCGTGGGACAGCAAATAGAAAGAAATGATGATAGATAAAGAAAATAGAAATAAAGCAAGCCGTTGATATAATCATGTTAATTTTGGAGGGCTAAAGGTATAGATTTAAGGAGAAAACTGTATATTAGATGTTCAAGATTGTGCATTCAGAAATTGAGAGTAGGTTGGATGATGTTTATATATTTTTATTTCATTTTCTAAATTATTTTTAAACCAAATTGTTTACTTTATATAAAAAAGTAATGAACTTTTCATAAATTATCAGTGTGTGTAATGGATTTATGAAACTTATGTTTGTACATAACCTTACATGGAACATGCTTTTCTAAGGCAATTTTTTCCATTCTCATTGTAGCATGGGCCCTTTCTACCTTGAGGATGGTTTTAATTAGGTGCATTTAAATCTAAATAAAGTATAGTTGTTTATAAATAACTATAAACTAGTATTAATGACGATTAACTTATTTTTAGTTTTCACATATATAAACTATATGAAAAGATCGTTTGTTGAGAAATATTTTATTGTTTAGATTTCTACTCTTCAAATATGTGATACCTTCGAAAGTACATATTGTTTACCCATATTGAAAGATATACCGACATAATAAATGTCCATCACTAAATAACATCTTCACATTTTAGGATTATTGGTTATTGAGAAGAACTATACAACTGTATTTGTATCATCAAAGACAAATGTCATTTTTCATTTGAGGTTATTTGGCAACAAAAATAAAAAGTAAAAATGTGATTGACTAAATTACCAATATTATATATATTATTAAATGCTTATGTCGGTATGTACAGTGATATTTTAGTGTTTTCAAATTTAATCATAAAAGTCTAAGGATTGACATCTTCCACTCTTCTTTTGCCACATAACAAGCATCTCTTTGTTGTTCTACAGGCCACTTTATCTTCTCTAGTGAACATCCCCCTCAATGCTTTGTTTTTCCTCTCAAATCCAAATGAAACACCAAAATAAAGCTAATGGGGTTATAATCTATCAAATTTATGTTCTGTTTGTTTCTACGGCAACGCCGGTTTTTGTATTTGGGTTTTCAGACGGTCGATGGTCTCCTGACTTTGAAGATAGAAACAAATTAATCTGTTAAAAGATTCCCTTCTTTATTTTATTTACAAACTTCATGTTAAATTTATTATAAATTGTTTATTTTGAAATTGTACCTAATATAATTGTAAGTAAATTTTGTATTTTATAAACTATTTATAGATGAATAAACTCTTTTATTTTGCACTTTATATTAATCCTGCGGCATCTCACGTGAGTTGGTCGAATGAGGTTAGACACTATTAATTATACTTGAATGGTTAGTTTGATTGATGTTCACCGACCATAATGGGAGGGGATGAGAAAGATCAAAATCTTGAACAAGAAAGATTATCACCATGTTATATAAAAAAAACTCATGAGAACACGGGGGGGGGGGGGGGGGGTTTAAATTTTAGTTATTTATTATTTGTTTTGAACTACTAATTCAATTGACTAAGACTTTATTTAATTTGTTACATCTGACATAAAAAAGACCAGAGTTACTAGATTTATTAACCAGCCTGCGTCAGACCAAGACAACCCCAAGACATAATAGGTTACCCGGAAATCAAAATACACAACAAGATTAGCGTGGCTTGGGTAGGAAACATATATTATGTTTTTGTTTTCAAATAATAAATATATGATCATGTTTTAAAATATAAAACATTTTTTTATTCATATTCATCTATATGTCTTTTAATCTGAGCCATTCCCAACCAACCATTTTAAAAGTAAACTTACAACTGAAAAAAACGTTAACAAATATTTTTACTCGTCTTGTATACCGATTATTTATAGTTGTTTTTTTTTCTCGTAAGTCGAATGAAAACGGTGACATGAGCATGACTATGCTAACTCCAGAAGCAACTGCACCTCAAATCACAATCCCATAAACAAACCACCTCTTCAAACCCTAAAATAATCCCCAATTTCCCCCAAATTCAAATCGATCTATAGCAATATAGCATCAATGCAGAACCCAATCACTCGCAGTTTCAGCAACCTCTGTAGAGGTGTAGCAGCAGCGGCTGCATCAAGGCCCACTGTAAACCATCAATGTCGATCGTACAGTCTAATTCCGATGGTGATTGAGCACTCGTCGCGTGGAGAGAGAGCCTACGACATCTTCTCTCGACTCCTCAAAGAAAGGATTGTTGTTATCAACGGTCCGATTTCCGATGATACGTCGCACGTTGTTGTTGCTCAACTTCTATTCCTTGAATCGGAGAATCCTTCCAAACCTATCAACATGTACCTCAATTCCCCTGGCGGAGCTGTCACTGCAGGTTTCTGATTTAACTTATGTTAACTGTTGATGTGTAGAGGATTATCGTTATTGTGCAAATTAGGTTTTGTTGGCAGTTTGTGTTTAATTTCGGGAAAGTGTCTTTTTTTTAATCCAATTTTGATGTTTCTGTATGTGTGATTTTTTGAAACATTCTGTATGAATACTTGAAAGTTGAATATTCTTACTCTTCGAAGAAAGAGGGGTAGAAATCAAACAAAGTGTCTGTTTTTTTGTACCTTGTGGAATCATAAGCCATTTGAAGACCATCTGTGTGACTGTGTGTAATCTATTTTTGGGAGAGTGTGGCACCACCTTAAGACCGTTTAGAGACCATCAATGTGTAATCATTTGAAGATCCATTTTTTATCAACACACAAAAGTTTAGGAATTCCTCAAATTGTTGTAAGGTGATTTTTATAATTTTCTGTTGACATGAATTAAGCTCTATTTTATCACT
Organism: Flaveria brownii; assembly: GCA_018326445.1. Lineage (NCBI taxonomy): Eukaryota > Viridiplantae > Streptophyta > Magnoliopsida > Asterales > Asteraceae > Flaveria > Flaveria brownii. Next base: position 5,448 of record BJCN01049152.1, on the reverse strand, counting down.
AGACGCACTTTAGTTTGTGTTTTAAATTATTTTGTGAAGCAGTGGAGAATATTTCACTTGATTTGAGTAAAAAAATGTTGTGGCACACTAATAACTAATTAGGTACCAAGCTGGATGGTTATATCATAAGTTATTTTGAATGTCATGTAGAATTGTAGCTAAGTTTCTTTGGAAGCATAGAGAGTAAAATCTATAAAACCTGACTATATTGTGGGTGAATTTATCAGGAAACTTTCTTATTTGTTAGGTGGAAGAAGAAATGAAAATTCATTTCATGTAAAAACTGGTGCATCAAATTTGCCCTTTTTATCCTTAAACTTGCCGTGCCTAGGAACTTTTTCTAGTTTTAAGTTTGATGATATTTATATTATGCATTATGGTTTTCAGTTAAATTTTGAAGTCTTTTGCTAGATCTAGTAGAGTGCCCCTTTCATTGGGCGTTCAAACATTAAATACATTTCTGGATGCTATAGTGTAGTTTTCAGATTTTCTTGGAAGGGCCTATACTGTTAAAGATATCATTGTTAGCTGAAGGTATCATTGTGGGTAATTATACAGTTTCTGAATAAAGGTATCATTGTTAGCTGAAGTTGGTGCTAGCATTGTTTCAATAAGTTTCAAAAATATCCTCTTGTTGTATAGCATTTCTATTGTTAAGATGCAATACTGTTAAATATATGAATTAGTTTGAACTACTTCCTTATCCCAAACCTTTGCATTTAGACATGATTTTGAAGATTCACAAGTTTGTGGACTTGTGGTTACTTGGTGGCTTGATGCTCTCTCTGTTGAAAATATCTCAGATTCATGACTACCTTTGTTCTCAAAATAAGAAAGCTAAATAGTAACTTATTAAGTTATCTAGCATGATTCACATCATGCTTTTCATTGAATCTAGTAAGACCCAAAATTGATATAACATAACTAAAAGTCTGCGACTGTTAATGATTATTAATGTTAGACGTCTTATGTTTTATAATGCTTACACTAGAAGCATATAAATATAAAAGCAGGCATAGTCTACTTTTGGTGTAAACTAATTACTCACACATGAGATGATAAGAACATTAAAATGCTGGCAATGTGTCCTCTGTTGCTGGGTTTACGATGGGACTGGTCGGTGGGGCCCCCTAGTCAAAATCCTGGCCTTGTGTCCTTTGTTTTTGGGTTTACATGATTTACCTTCGTGTTGGCCATGTGACTGGTCGGTTGGCCTCCCTTGGGGTGGGTGGGGGTTATGTGATAAAAAGTAAACAATTTATGTACACACTTTTGTGAGAACTGATTTTGGTTTTCCAGGGATGCAAGCATTCAGGTTCAGTATTATCTCACATGGGTAAAAAATGGGCCAGGTTGAACGTCGCCGATCTCTAGTTTAAAAGCATAGGATCATTAAACCATTTATTCACATATCTGTATTATTGTAGTAATATATCATTTTTGTATTCAGAATTAACACCTCCATTATATCTAAAAAATTAAATAGACAACAAAGGGTTAGGCAGTTAGGAGGTCAATCCATTCAACCCATGTTTCTACCCATCCCAAAAAGTTTGACCTGTTTCAACCTGAACCTCTTTTAGCACGTTATATACTGACTGACCATGCTGAAGCTATTTGTTATTTACTTATGGTTCAAATCATAAGTGGGTGATTCTTCTTTTTGCAGGTCTTGCAATATATGACACAATGCAATATATTCGTTCTCCAATTAATACAATATGTTTAGGTCAAGCTGCATCAATGGCTTCTCTGTTATTGGCTGCTGGTGCTAAGGGTGAAAGGCGGTCTCTTCCTAATGCCACCATCATGATCCACCAACCATCAGGCGGATATAGTGGTCAGGCTAAAGACATGACTATCCACACCAAGCAGATTATCCACGTATGGGAATCATTGAATGCATTGTATGCAAAGCATACGGGACAGCCTGTTGATGTAATTCAGAAGAATATGGATAGAGACTATTTTATGACTCCACAAGAGGCTAAAGAGTTTGGTATTATAGATGAAGTCATAGATGAGAGACCGTTAACTCTGGTCACAGATGCTGTCGGAAAAGGTCCAGAGTAAAATCCAAGTGAATTTAAGGTATAAGAAGCAGATTCAGGGACCAGAGTGGGTTTTCTTTTATTTGTAACAGTTACTGGTAGAATAAGTGAGGAATTAAGCTGTTTTGCTCCCCATTTTGTTCATGTTTGATGATACTCCTTTACATCCCTTTGGTTGGGCTCATTAACTGGGTCCTTTGGATCTTTGATGGTATTGTTTGTGTTATGCAAGAGTTTTTTTAATATACTCTTAAATTTACACCAGTGTAACATACTCTTGAGACTAGAGTCTTGATTCAATTGAGAAGAAACACATTTACTGTTTTACTACACGTTATGGTATCACTAAGCTACAAATCCTTTATAGTTTTTATTATATCTTATGATGCCACAAGGCTATAAGCCTTTTGATAAGAGAATTATCAAAGTACTCATATTTTTCAGATGGGATGTCTAAAAGATAGATTTGAACTCAATCTGCAATTATGAGGCATCTAAAATTATTCAAAGTCAAAGCAGTGGGAAGTAAATGTACATTAAAACAAAACCAAATTTAGCATCAATTACATTGAATACAAACTTCTCAAGACTTCAAAACTATGAACAAGAAACTAAAATTAAAGTCCAAAACTTATTCCATCTCTTGAACGAGTTACAAGCCAAAATAAATTAGACACCCATACACACCAATAAAGCAGCAGAAATTTCCCAGACTCACACTTGCGGAAAAGGACTCAACTTACAACATATTTTTGCACAATACTCCTTTTTATTGGGGATTAATTACCCGCAAACAAAGATCAAAACACACTTTGGATTGCATGAAGACTAGGAAACACCTGGGAATGAGAGTCGATCCCTAAGAGTATCAAAAAGTGATGAAGCAGTTGAATTCTGTTGTAAAGTGTTTTTAAGGCGCTCCAACAACTCTCCATCTTTACTCTGTGATGCAGCTTCTGCTGCTTCTTTTGCCATGCCTATTCGTGCGTAAGCCTGTTCCACACACATACACCTTTTTTATGCCTAGTATTCTAGTAAAGGTAACAAGTTCAAATGCGTTAACCAGAAATGAAATGGATTACAAGCAGGTCAATTGAAATGTATAAAACCTATTAAACTGCTTAATTAAAATGAAACAACGATAAGGTTTTGTGAAGTGATATAATACGCTAAGTAATTGTTATAAATTTCTAAACAATGAGAATATGAGGCGTCTGTTGGTTGGCACAACCCAGTCTTACTTGACCCAGGCTTTAATACCCATTCTAACATGTTGCCCAACCAAAATTGCCCGGACATTTTGCAAGATATATGTTTTAACATCAAGAGGGCGGGCCTTGGCGCAGCGGTAAAAGCTGTTCCTAAGGGACCGAAGGTCTCAGGTTCGATCCGTGGAAACGGCCTCCCCACAAAATGTGGGGGAAAGACCACGTACATCTTCCCTTAAATGGGACGGACCCTCCCTGGACCCTGCGAAAACGCGGGAGCTCTTTGCAGCACCAGGTACGCCCTTTATATGTTTTAACATCAAGTCACACTGCATGCATGTATTCTAAATATAAAAATACCTCTGCCTTTTCACGAGGATCTGCAAGCTTTGAAATATACTTCACAGCTTCACCTTTTTCATCAGCATCAATGCATGCCTCCACAAACGGCCTAAAACCTATAAATGCCAACACCAGAAATAAGAAGTCAATTAATTTGTTTTTATTTATTTTTCATTCTTTATTTAAGTAGAAGAAAAATGGATTCCAAGTGAAGTATTAAACCATACCAGTTGGAGGCCTTTTCTCCTTTGAAAACTTTTCCAAGGCATCCCAGTCCCTAATTGTAGCCAAGGCAAAAACTTTGAGCCAATACCACCGTTTCTCTGAAACCTGATTCAAGTATTGAATAACACCACTAAAAGTATGTTACAGCAAGACGTTGGGATCTTGAACAAAAAAAGATGTCCAAAGTGATATAATTTGAATAATATGAGCCTCAAAGAGATTTATACAACACTAAATCGATTCAAACAATACTATAATTCAGATAGTGATCGCTGACCTTAAATTCTGTTTTAACTTTTAGAGCAGCACGATGATTGCCTAATACTATGCATGTCCGAATTGTATCACTGATACTTGAATCAACAAATATAGGCTGCTTTGTACTTACTTCCAGCTCATGCTGCATCCTGCATTAATGTAAAAAAATAATGACCCACAAGATGTATAAACGTATAAATAAAAAATGTAATATTGTCCTTCATAGAATTAAGAGTTACATGCTTTTTAATCTTATAAAAACAATTCATACTTTAATAATCTGGCATGCTCTTCAGCAGCCTTTGACTCAAAAACATGTTCCTTTGTTTCAGCAAAAAGATTCTGGGCTTTTTCGATGAGTTTTACTCGTGGGCCATGAAGTGGAGACCCTCTGCTTGCCATTGGATTCTTGGCTATTTCCCATGATTCTTTCCACAATAAGAAGGCTACATCCTATAACATTAAAAAAAAGAACTCGTTATGCAACAGTAATTAAAAATATATATTTGCATACGACATAAAAAAAGAGAAGGACGTCAAGTGTAATTATGAATACAGGCTTACATGAAGCTGACCAGTAGACAGGAAGAAATCCTTCAAAAACTCATGCTTATAGCACCTGCATAAAATATAGATGTTCAAATTTTCATTCAACTATAAGGTCAGAAATTCAGAATAAAGTACAACAAGAAAATCTTGTATGACCCACCGTGCATAACGTACAAACAAGTCACGTGCAAGAGGCCTAGCTTGTATCATTCCAAATAACTCCAATGCTGGCCTCTATACAAGTCAAAATCATATTAAACTGACAATGTGAACTTATAATATATTACCTTTTACTAATTTCAACTTCAGACTAAAGGGATTATGCCAATAAACTTGTATAAAAAGTAATACCTTCTGCCATATGTGAAACAGAACAAGATAAACAAGATCAGTGTCTCCACTTTCGGTTGCCTTTGTTAAGGCTGTATCTTCTTCCCCTATACCGAGCAACAGAGGAACCTGAAAAATTAACCGTGTTATCTTGTGTAACATGTAATTCACACATGTATATATACTGTAGCACTGCTTCAAATAAAATCAAACAGAGGTAGATTACCTGCTTTGAGGAAAGAGGCTCATGTTCAACTAACATGGCAGCCAATTTCCGGCGACCAATCTGATCTGCATGAGCAGCAACTGCAGCATACGAAATGCTTCTAGACAATTTTAACTGAAAATTTCAAACATTAAATTTATATAATTAAGACTGCATGTTTGATTGTTAATAAAACTTTGCAATTTGTATACCTTATCAAGTAAAATTTCAAGGAGGGTGGCATCAGGAATTGCTGATGATACAGTTAACTTTGAACAAG
>BJCN01049146.1:0-10197 GCA_018326445.1 Flaveria brownii | reverse complement strand
CCTCCCTTCAGCAGTTGGCACCCCCAAGCAACCATCTTCTTCAAGTCTACAACTTACATTAGGTTATGTTACTCTTCGTTGATTTGCTATTTCTTCTTCATTTTTGTTTCTTCCTGATTAATGCTTATGTATTATGGCACTACTATTAGTATAATTATACTAGTTTTTATTTCGTTAGAAGTTGTTTTGCTGCAAGGTTGAGTGATATTGTTCCTGTTGGTGGTAGAAGATGTGAATTTTGTAGTTTGACAACTTAATGTGTTCCAAGGGTTATTGATTCACTTTGAAGTTAAAACAAAACAAAGGAAAAACGATTGATAAATCTGTGTAAAGCTATTCATAGGATTGTTAGGATAAAAGTATGTTTGAAATAGACATGTTCTATAGTTAATAAACACATCACATGATTAAAAAGAATACAAATTAAGATAAACTAGTGGAAAACAGACCGCGCTTCGCGGCAGGTGTCAACCGACACTAACCAACACTTTTTTGGCACGCTTAAATAACAATTATACATTATATTCATAGGCTCAGAGGGGACGGTTCATTGTGGCTGCAAGCAACGTGTTCACCACGACAAAACATTGAACATCACGTCTTTTGTTATATCCTCATCGCCTATACATATGTGCCAAATGAAAAAGCTAGATTGTATTAAAACAATTCCCAAACTAACAATCATCAGTGTCATACCACAATGGAGAATACATCATCAACAGAACAATGCTAAAAAAACAGGCAGGTGAATTACGCTTAAACTTAACTATCATCAAACCAACATCAAAGGAACACCATCCGGATCAGAGGTATTCCTGAGTGTTGGCATGCCCGAATATCCACTACAAGCGCAATAAACCAGTTCTAATGGGACTACAGATAACAGATGTGACCACCATCAACATTATCAACCTAAAATCAGAGTTTAGATAGGAGACATTTATAAGAAAAGCCCAACTAACAAAAAGACCAGTAGAAACACACCAAAGCAACAAACCAATTTTGATAGGTCTTCAAATAAGGTCATCCTTATCATCATCGACCTGAAATCCGGGTTATAATCATCTTTAACGGTCTCAGATGAACATGCATCCATCAGCATCGACCTAATTTTCCACATAAGAAAATGGTCTCAAACGAACCCATATTTATCATCACCAAACTAAGATACATGAAAAGAAAACAGTCTAGGATGAACATAGGTTCATCATCATCGGCCTGAAGAACCTAAGAGCGTAGCCCTATAGGACAATAACACAGACGTACCAAAGGCAACCGTCGGTAAAATCAAACACTAGCATCCTCAGATCGGAGGCGGGGGCAAGGTGGGGAAGCCGGATTGGCCACCGCCACCATGCTACCAATGCCAGAAAGACCACCTATTTTTAGAAACCAAAGGTCAGTTGGAAACCAGCGGCAACAACCACCATCAGCATCATCACCAAACAAAATTTAAGGTTTAGATCTGAAACACTTGAAAAGTAACCATAAATAACAGATCTGATTGGACACGCCACCATAGGCCGTCGTCGGAGACGGTCGACGATCACGCGCGTTGGGTGTGTGATGGATTGGGCTCGGATTAAGCTTTCAGTTGTGGCTGCTGACCATAAATGACTGCCATACCAAAACAACCGATACCATTGCTAGTTATCATCACAACCCGTCATTGTATTACATGTCAATCGAGTAATGAAACTAACATCATAAAACCTATAAAAGTCTCAGATGAACATGAGTTTATCATCATCATCGACTTGAAATGGAAGTGGCATCACCGATAAGACAAAATGTTACTAACAGAAGCATCACAACGACACCATGTCAACATACTGATCTTCGCAAGAATAGTGTTCACTTAACAATATGGTAAAACCAAGCATCAAATGTGCAACTATGATTCTTAACCATCCATTAATCAGAAAAAAAAGAATTCAACATAAATCCACCCAACAAATAAAAATAGAAGATAAAACCAACATCAAAACCCTTGAATAAAAAATCCCTAATGTTTCAATCTGTAAAATAGGGAATCAGAGAGAGACGGTGAAAGAGGGGCCACCACGGTTGTCCAACGTTCACCATTGACACATGACCGGTAAGAGAACGACCGCTAGCCCTACCTCGACCGAAAATGGGAGGCCGAGCGGTGGCTATCTCCAAGGTCACCGTCGCCATCACGAAGGTCGACAACATCGCCCGACATGGCGACCGACTCCTGATCAATGGAAAAAGGGGCACCCATCACAAGAGGTAAGAAATCAGGTTGTTTTTGGAGCGTCACTGCCTCCATTACGTTGATCTAGCAGGAAATGAAAGGGAGATCGTCCACGTCCCTATCACCATCACCATCGTCATCGTCACAACAACGACCCAACCGTAGCCAAGATTGTTTTTCTCAGTGGAGGAGGTGCATGCAACAGTCAAAGGCGATTCAGGCAGTAGACGATGGTGGAGTTACTCCCTCCTCTCTCTCTCTCTTTACCAATGAACAAGATAAGAAACCTACGAGTCTTCTCTTCTTTTCCCCGCTAATATCTCTATAAACTCCTTTGAGGAGGGTTCAAAACGTAAAATCAGATTAACTACTATGGCCAAACCCAAATAAACCCTAAACCCTAAACCCTTAGCGGAGGCGGTGCATGCAACAGTCAAAGGCGGTTCAGGCAGTAAACGCTCTTTACCTGTCACATATGTCACCAGAATAGGTATGATAACTTTGGCTTTGATTTCGTATTTGATTTTTGACTTTGATTTTGTCATATTTGGGCTCGGTCTTAATTAACTATTCATTATGCGGTGGACCCAAATCTTGGCTTAGTGGGCCTATGTTGTTGTGTCAGATCTAGTGGTCCTAGCACCATGATGATCATTGGGCTTGTCATCGTATGAAGTCTTGTGCATGGCGTATAATCAAGGTTTTATTTTTCTAAAGGGTGAAACAAAAAGATTTACACTAAAACCCAACTAATCCTAAATCTATGGGCTTTGCCTACAACCTAGTAAAAAACATAATTTGGTTCTAAAAATATAAATTATCCTAATCCTAGAGCATGTGATGGTTCGTTGGAACCGTTATTGCACGCGGATTTTGAAAACGAAAAATTAGACGATGTGCGGGTCGAGACGTGACGGGTTGCATGAGACGGGCCAAGGGCCCGAAAGCCCTTCTTCCTCCTTGTTGTGGTGACAAAGGGGTTAAGGGGGGTATTCCCCTTGCCTTGGCCTCATTTTCACAAATTGTGGAACTCCCTTGAAACCCTAGCCACCTCCTTTTCAAAATTCTCTCTTCCTCTCAATAATCCATAAAAAAAACCTAAAAACACTTGTGCATCCATCGAGTTTTGACAATCAAAGCATCCAAGAGCTTTAAACTAAGTTAGATACACCCATCTTCAAAAGTACGGTAACCGAAATTCGTTTTTGATAAAGTTTAGTTCTAGTTTTACTCTAGAATGGATGATATTCATCATCTATATTCAAAATCTTCATCTAATAATCTCTCAATCTTGGTTTTGGGCGCTAGATCGTGAAGATTTAAGCTTTACGATAGTCGGATTCACCGTTTGGTAAAACCCTAATTCTTGAATATTGTTCGGTGATCGAATCTACAATATTGGGTTGTAACCTTGAATGATCTGCTCTTAATCGAAATTTTGGACCTATAAAACGTTTTGTAATAATTAAAAATTATTCCTTGAAAGAATTAGTGGGTTGAATAAACCGAAACAATAAAACTATCATGTAAAGTTGCAAACCGGGAGACTAAGGAACTAACAATCTCTTTGGGACAGAAAAATTAAGTAAAATAAGTGTTTAATTGAAGTTTTGAACAACTATAATCTGGAATAAAATCATTTTTATATATTCGGGTTGTTAACGAGCTTATATTGAAATTTGGGACGCAAAGGAACGAAACTAACAAACTGGACAGCTTGCACACATCATAACATGGTCAAAATACGCCCAATTGGGGCAAACTCTGGGTCTCAAATGTAGCTCTATGAGTCCTCTAACTAACCCAAGTGGTCTTGTGTCGTTTTGACACCGTTTGGTCCTCCAAACGTAGAAAACAAAACAGAAGGTCAAAGCTGACGAAACTGGGCAGCAGATTAGCCTGTATCATCGAGCCATAACTTCCTCATATTTTGTCAAATGAACATGATTCTTTTTCTGGAGTTTAATTTAAAGTCTTTTCTTCCAAACGACACTTTTTACGCAATGATTCGTTATCGTTTCGACCTCCAAACATACTATACAAGACTGATGCCCAATCAGATATGTAAGCTGAATTATCTTGGTAAACTTGAAAGTAAGGGTTGGAACTAAATAATCTAAATTAAGACAAGTTTTGCATATAAAATTGATTAAATGTGTTTACAAAAGAACTAAATTAATAAGCGTGACAATAGAAAACCTTGATTAGCGTTAAGGGCTGGACTAAAAGGATTACACCCATGATTGGTTATTTTATACTTTTAGTGCTTGCTCTTTTTGGGACAATAGAAAACCTTGATTAGGTAACCCTTTTTGTGTATTGTACTTTTAGTGCTTGCTCTTCATTTTATTAGATTTGGACTTTGAGAATTTACTATTCCGAGGTGAGTTTCACGGACCCTTTTTAACTATGTTTTTCTTGGGAGAAAAACTTGCTCAAATGTTTTGTTCTACGCCGTCTCATAAATAACTTGTGTGTGGTTTGGGCCATAGGATTGAGTCTAGAGTTCTTAAAAATGTGTTATATGTACTTGGACTGTATATGGACTGGACTATCATGGAGAGGTATTGTTAGTACTAATGTGCTGACACCCCACCCTTGTTGTTGGTATGCTAGTTAAGACCAACTTGGCCATGTGCAAGCCCCCAGGTGAATATAATCTGATTGTGGACATGGCCATGACTATTGATTTGTATGAATTCTATGGCTACTATGTTCTCTTACTCACACACTCTCTTCTCCGTTTTACATGGGTACATGACATGTTTCGTACTTCAAACCTGTGAACTCACCAACGTATGTTGACCTTTATGAGCATGTCTTTTCAGATAACAACGCATAGGTGGAATGGATGTGGACTTAGATGGGAATGCTCTCTTGGGAGCATTAGACTATTACATTTTTATTTGAACTTGTCTGATTATGGTCTTTTGGATTATTTAGGACTGGATGTTGATGATGTGTTTATTGAATTTTCGATTGTTATCGTGTTTGGAATGTTTGTTCTATTGGGAATTTTTGATGGACATGTTGCATTTTGGTTATTCATAATGGTGTGATCGTCCTTGACATGTGTTCACATGTGTCGGGCGTCCTCATGACCCATTTACGAAGAACACCCCGTAGTGATTCTCTTAGACCCCCAATGTGTTATGACGATCCCGTCCGTCATGCCCTCATGTTTCCGCTATCAGCGGGGGTGTGACAGATTGGTATCAGAGCCATTGGTTATAGAGAATTAGATGGATTACTCGACCTAGGCTATATCCTAAGTACCTGCATGTAGTATGCACTATAGGATTATGTGTGCATTATTAAACATATGTATGTTATATGTGTTAAGTTCTTGTACATGGTAGATTGTCTTATATGCTATGAGATCTTTTATGTATATGAGAAAAAGTATTTATATCTTTCTTCTAGCTCATGACCTCCAATGCTCATTCTATCCCCTATTCTGTCGTCAAGATCTCATTTGACACAGAGCACGAGGAGCAGCCTGCATTCCCGATGGTGCCAGTGAGCCGAGACTTAGTTGCTAGAGGACGCAGGCCGGTGACGAGGTGTATGAGGAGGACCTTTAGGCCATATGGATTTGGATCACCCAGGAGAGCATTCGCTCGGAGGAGTGTCGTTCCCCGTCCGAACGACGATGCCCCACCCTTTGGAGTTGCCAGAAGCAAACCCGTGACACCACCTGACTCACCAAGGTCTGTAGCAGTTGTGAGAGCTGCGTGGGACCTATACTAGAGGCAGCCGTGCATCTACCCACTATCCAAGATGATGGAGGCAACATACTTTCCCCTGCAACTTTGAAGGTCAAGAAGGAGTTTGGACGCCGTATGACCGGAGGACTGGTGATTACGTGCACATGGGATTCCCCTTAAGATAGAGCCGTGAATGAGAGATGCAGATGCTGATTATCTTCCATTTTTCTTCCTACCATTTTATTACTTCAAATACTTTTATTCTAGGATCATTAAACTTAGTGCGATGATTTCTACTATTTGGAATTATGGATAATTAAAAATCATATTATTAATATTATTATCTTTTTGGACAATTATTGTTCATTTATTATTGATGTGTTATTGGGGGCTCAAATCTGTATGAATTTATCTGTATGTGTGGACATGTGGTCGCTCACTGTGTGACATAAATATATGAAATGTGGAGTTGTGGATTGAATGATTTTGTGCTACAGCTTGTAGTAATATAGCATATTTGAATATTAAACTATTATGTCATAGTAGTTAATACGTGTAACCGTTTGTGGACTGTCTTATATTTAGAAGATGCCACCAAGAAGAGTTACTCGCAGCGCCGCCGGAGGAGACGAGATTCCTAGGGGGCGTGGACGTGGCAGGAATGACGGTAGTTGGGGTAATGCCTTGCATGGTAGGGGACATGGTGGACCAAATAATGAGAACAATGAGGTCGGCAATCCTGATATCGCCGTAATCGTCGCTCAACAGCTAACCGCATTAATACATACGATTGTTACCCAAGTGAGTAACACTATCTTGAACAATGGTAATGGGGGGGGGGAAGGTTACAACGATAATCATGGGAATGAAGAAGGGGCTAATGGTGGTGAAGAACCAGTTCAAAATGAGAATGTCGGGAATGGACCTGTTGCTACAAACGGTCCTGGTGGTAGAGTCGGTTGCCCTTATAAAGAATTTATGAATTGCAAGCCAAAAGAGTTTGACGGGAAGGGTGGAGCTATAGCCTTGACCCATTGGATTGAAAAGATAGAGACTGTGATGGACATTAGTGACTATGCTGAGAATTAGAAGGTGAATCAGAAGGTGAAGTATGCTTCCTACTCTCTGGTAGATAAGGATTTGACATGGTGGAATACACAAGTGGAAACACGGGGTAGGGAAGCGGCATTGGCCATGACTTGGGTCGATTTTAAGGCACTAATAACCGAGGAGTACTGCCCTATGAATAAAATGCAGAAATAGGAACATGAATTTTGGAATCACTCTATGGTTGGAGCGGGGCATGTTGTGTATACTGACCCGTTCTATGAAATGGAAAAGCTAGTGCCACACTTAGTGACGCCTGAGTCAAAGAGAATTGAACGATACATTTGGGGTTTGGTACCACAAATCTGGGGAATGGTGACTGTTGCTACACCCCGACTATCCAGAGTGCCATATTGAAAGCAGGTAGTTTGACAGATGAGATGGTTGGGACTGGGGTCTTAGGCAAGGGAAGTAAAAAGAGAAAAGAGACTGGTGAGTCTAGTAAGTAGGCGGGTGGTAACACAGATAAGAAAGCGAAGGTGGTTAAGGGTTATGTGGCTACACAACCAGCAAGGAAGGACTATGCTGGTGCTTACCCAAAATGAACCAAGTGCAATCTTCACCATCCAAATACTGCACCATGTCTGGTTTGTTTTAATTGCAAGCAAGTGGGACATCTAGCTAAGAGTTGTAAGGTTGTAGTGAACCCAGTTATGCCAATCAATGCGGTCAGACAAGCAGGTGGACAGCGTTGGTTCTATGAGTATGGAAGTCTAGAGCATTACCGCAATGCATGCCCGAGATTGAAGCGAGCACCGGGAAAAGCGGTCAACCAGAATCCTAGGAATAACCAACAAAATCAAGTGTTAGAAATCAGGGCGAATCCAGTACAAGGAAACAATGGTAATCCTGCTCGTGGGAGAGCATTTGTGTTGGGAGCCAACGAAGCTCGTCAGGAACCACAAGTGGTGACGGGTACGTTTATCTTGAACAATCATTATGCTATAGACTATTTGTATGGGGGCTGATAATAGCTTCGTGTCCTCTGAATTTGTGAAAATGTTAAATGTGGCCTGCAGTTACGTTCAAACCCCTTATGCAATTGAGTTGGCAAATAGTAGTTTAGTAGAAACTAAGGAGGTAATCCGAGACTGTACCATAATATTAGATGATCATGTCTATAGCATAAATCTTATTCCTTTTGGGCTTGGGAGCTTCGACGTAATGGTAGGTATGGATTGGTTAATATAGAACAAGGCTGAGATTTTCTGTAATGAAAAGATTGTACGATTGTCACTACTGAGTAGTGAGACGCTCGAGGTGTACGGTGAGAGGCCAGAAGTGAAAAAGGGACTTATTATGAGTATGAAAGCTGAGGCAAAAAAGATTGAGGACATACCAGTGGTGTGAGAGTTCCAGGAAGTATTTTTAGAAGATTTGACAGGATGGCCACCTTCACGACAAGTGGACTTCCGAATCCTGGTGTCTAACGCGACGCCTGTGGCTAAGGCCCCGTATCGATTGGCTCCGTCAGAGATGCAAGAGTTGTCCAATCATCTTTAAGAACTATTAGATAAAGTTTTCATACGACCTAGTCATTCACCATGGGAAGCACCAGTACTTTTTGTAAAGAAGAAGGATGGATCTTTTAGAATGTGCATAGACTACAGAGAACTGAATAAACTAACAGTTAAGAACCGCTATCCGTTGCCAAGGATAGATGATCTATTTGACCAATTACATGGCTCCAAGTACTTTTCAAAGATTGATCTCCGTTCGTGGTATCATCAACTTAGAGTACATGAGGAGGACGTACCGAAGACGGCTTTTAGAACTCGATATGGATATTATGTGATTCTAGTCATGCCCTTCCGGTTAACGAACGCACCAGCTGTATTTATGGATTTGACGAATCGCGTGTGTAGGCCGCATATGAATAAATTTGTCATAGTATTTATCGATGATATTCTAATTTACTCTAAGACGGAAAAGGATCACGAAGAACACTTGAGAATAATTTTAGACCTGTTGAGGAGGGAGAAGTTGTACGCCAAGTTCTCCAAGTGTGAGTTTTGGTTACGAGAAGTGAAGTTCCATGGGCATGTGGTGAATGAGGAGGGAATTCATGTGGACCCTGGTAAGACTGAGGCTGTTAATGACTAGGAGACACCCAAAACACCTTCGGAGATCAGATAGTTCTTAGGTTTAGTAGGCTACTACTGATGTTTTATCATGACTTTTTCGAGCATTGCACAACTTCTTACACAATTGACTCAAAAAGATAAAAAGTTTGTTTGGGGTGTTAAGCAAGAGGAGGCATTCCTGACCTTGAAAGATAAGTTGTGTAACGCCCCAATATTAACACTTCCTGAAGGGTCGGAGGGATTCGTGGTGTACTGCGACACATCACATCAAGGGTTGGGATGCGTGCTCATGCAAAATGGTAAGGTGATTGTGTATGCGTCACAACAACTCAAGAATCATGAGAAAAACTACACTACCCACGATCTCGATTTGGGCGCGGTAGTTTTTGCTCTGAAAATATGGAGGCACTATTTGTACGGTGCAAAGTGTGTAATCTACACAAATCACAAGAGCCTTCAGCATATTTTCGACCAGAAGGAATTGAACATGAGGCAGAGGCGATGGATGGAGTTACTCAGTGTCAACGATTGCGAAATTCGATGCCACCCGGGAAAAGCTAATGTAGTGGTCGAGGCCTTAAGTAAAAAAAATGAATTAAACTCGTACGTGTTCGGGCAACAAGTATGACAGTTCATCCAAGTATAAAATCTTGTATCATCTCTGCTCAGGTACAAGCAATGAAGGAATTGAATGAAAAAAAAGAAGCACTGAGAGGGTTGGACAAACAGTTCGTGAAGAAGTACTGTTGATACATGTGTGTCCCTAGAATCTGAACTTAATGTAATATCTTTGCAATGTCTTGAGTCAATGTAATGATTGTGATTAATGAAATACATTTGGTTGTTTGTACTATTATGTTTATATATTTCATTAATGTTTGTGTAGTGATAAACTATATAGGTTTGTGGTTGTTTGAATGATATGCTTAATGTTATTATAATGAACACATTCAAATTTAACATGATGAAGTCATCATGCGAATGGGCCATGCTAATGGACCATACGCATGAACAACTTCATGAGACTAGGCTCAGTCGCACGACTGAACCAGGAGACTGGGTCAGTCGGACGACTGAAGCA
>BJCN01048632.1:0-10695 GCA_018326445.1 Flaveria brownii | reverse complement strand
CTATTGTTAAACTGTGATGTTTAACTGCAAACTATTGGAACACATTAACCATGGGATTGAGAAACACATCCGATAAACTGTTTTGGTTAAATGCAAACTCTTGAACTCACCAACCGTGTGTTGACTTTTTAGTATGCTATTCTCAGGAAATTGAACTGGACAGCCGTTAGGAGCACAACACGGGTCAAGCATGCATCCTAAGGCTTAAACGACCATATAATTACTTATTGTCATATATTTTGAAGTTGTTTATTCTGTTTCAAAGCTTCCGCCTATATTGTAACAATTGTACTTTGGATTGTAATAATAAATGACACATTTAGAGTCGTTCCAAGTAACTATTGACTGTGATCCTGGTTTGCTCACACCCCTCCGTGATAGATTCCAGACCCGGAATTTGAGGGTGTGACAAAGAACTAAAGTTTTTACAAGTGATTAAAAATTTAGTACTCTTAAAAGTTAGAATAGAGTTCAAGGCCTATAAGTTAATAAGAGAAACTAAGTGTCTCCTTAAGATAAACAAAATTGGTGAAGTTCAACAAAGTTTTACAACAAGATATATATTGGCATACAAATCTGAAATACATATAATATCAAATATAATTTTATCTGAAATACATATAATATCAAATATAATTTGTCATTCTCAATAATAATAACATTTTGTGAAAGCACTTATTATTTTTATTTTTAGAAAGGCATCAAAGAGTGTGTGTGTGTGTGTCCAAATGATTTAGAATGGTGTAAGAATGTTTCAACTCCCCACTTTAGCATGCTTAGAGAATAATCGCTATGGGCCATGGACATTGGATCATCATCATTATGTCCCTCGTGTCAACTACACCATATGAACACAACTTATTGCATCACATTTTTTTTGTAAGAGTGACACCCACAATTCTATTAGATAGTCATTATTGCTTTTTTATTCAAGATTTTATGACACATATTTACCATCTCTATTACATAAGCTTTCATATGTTCTTATAGATTACAATTGAGTGTCAATTGTCATTACATGCGTAAACTTTGCAACATCACACATCTTTAATTGTCCATAGTTCATTGTTATATAGTTGGTATAAAGATCTTCTTTCTAAATAGATTAATTTAGAACTAGTATATGTTCAAGGTTCAAGTTACATCTATATTAGTGGTTATAAACGGTTTATTTAGACAGAATTGAATTAAAGACAATCGAAACTATTATGTTAAGTTAGCTACTTAATTACTCTCACATTCTCTTTTTATAACCAATCATATCCTTTATCTCACATTTTTAAACGGAACATATGTTTTCTTGAAGTAAAGAGAATGACCATAGTAACAAAATGACTTAGCCTTGAAGTAACAAAATGACCATTAGGACATATAAATGTATTGTTGACAAGAAGAAATGTAAAAGGATAAGGTGGTCAAAATGGTCTTTTGATTCTTGATTCCCTTATGAAAGTAAGGAAAGGTTCCATTAGGTATAGTGGAAGTGGGCACTAGGAATTGACCACAGAAGTGGTTGAGTGGAGTAAGTGGTAGTGGAATTTACCTTCTCATGCTTTTTTGATATTTTTTTTAAAAAAAATATGGTAAAAGATTATAGAAAGAGATATTAAAGGCTGACTTTGTCATCTACTTAAAGGACTTTGTATACATAATCAAAAAATATATTTTGATGATGATCTTTTAGTTACTTTGTTAGTTATCAATGGAAAAATCACCAATTACTATTGAAGCTATGATGATTCATTTTCACATTGGAGTTTCTATCTTCCCTCTACATGTCATATATACCAATAACTGTTTTAGATACAATAAAACACAAACCATCTTACATGTAAAATGGTAATAGTTTGGTTATGCAACACATTTACAGATGTAAGAATTGAATAATAAAATTAAAAATTAGAGATGTCAATTTCGATTAAGAGTCCAAAAGTTACAATACCATTGAAATAATATAAACTTCTACCACATCTGACAGATATTTGTTATATCTTCTTGAGCAAAGATTGTTTCAGGTCAACCTAACTCAACATGTTTTAAACATGCCAAAAAGACTGTCTGTTATGACTCATTACCCTGCATGCCCAGCCAACCAGTCCAATTTCCAACCAGTCCAATTTCCAACCACTAATAAAAAATAATTACTGAAAATTGTTTATGCTGGCGGACAAAACATACAAAGAAATGTTTACTTTCTCTTTCTTCTATCAATTGCACTTCTGGGGTCAGTTTTGGCTAGAGGTGGCCTAAAAGGTACGCCATATTGCATGGGTGAGGGTATTGGTGGTGCAAACACAAGAGCAAATGAAGCAGCCGTGATGGTGGCCGTAGGTTGTGGGAGTGTCACAACTCTCACGAAACCTTACTTTCTTTGTTTTGGGTTGTTTTGGGCAAACCTTACGTTCTTTATTTTGGGCAAACCTTACGTTCTTTGTTTTGGGCTTGTTTCAGAAATTCCAGAAACCCCATCCTGAGCAAGCTTATGAACACAACTTATGAACACTCTTCTGTTATCGCTTAAATCTGGTACTGTTCGTAAACCGGATGTTCTAATTTCAGGCTAGTACTGTTCGTAAACCAGATGTTATAATTTTCGGGATGAAAATTCCTTTAACAAGGAGATGATATAACAACCCGTGTTTTCAAGTTATAAATCATGAACTTGACCTTCCATTATTCAATTATTTTACTTTCATACATTAAAACCTTTGGTGTTAATTTGAATTTCACATGATATAAGTAAACATAAACCAAACTAATTAACTAATAATCAATATCTTAAACTAAACTAACTGACTAATAATCAAACTTGTAATGAAATATTATCCTTAATGGAGGGACCAAAAATGTAAATTGACCAAATCCACTCTCATTTAAATCACCCAAACCCACCTCCACGATTTCACTTGCAAGACCCACCCTCAACCCACAGTTCCTTCGACAAACCCTAACCACCGAAACCTCATTCTTCTGTTGCAGCACCTCCACGTCGACGCATCACCTCTCGGTGATTCTTTCCACCTCCGACGACGTGTCGATACAAATCGTAGCCCTCATCCTCCCTGTATGGTAAGCTCTTTCGCGTGATCGGTCTCGGTTACGATTTTGTTTCTCGCTTAGTCGAGTGTGTTGAGGGTTGTGATGGTTGATTGTGACTGTGTTCCCTAATGCATTTATCATCATTGGGTCTAATGGACAATTTACAAATTTCTATAAATTTTACTTTATTTGGTTTGCGCTTGGTTGCGCCATTGAATTTACAATTATTTACGCTTCCGTAATTACTTTCATGTTTACATTATTAATTCTGTTTTGGGAATTTCAAATGTTAACGAGAAATTATATTTTGTAATTAATGTGTCGTTTGGTGTAACTAGTGACTGAGATGCTGGTATGTCACACGCCTAAGGGTAATACCTCGTTTGTGAAAATTAAGGGTGTGACATATTGGTATCAGAGATAATGGTTATAGCAAACTAAAACAAATTTGCATTCCATTTAGACTATAGCCTAATGCCTTAGTTACACACACATAGACACGTTTAGCATCATTAGTTTTCCTTGTCTGTTTGCTTTACTTGTTGGATTGCTTACTGTTGCTCATTCATGTGAGCAGTTCTTTGCAGGGATGATATCATCTGTACCTTCTTCTTCTTCCCAAGGCAAGAGACCTATTTATTACGATACTATACCTCCACTGATGGGTTCGTACGAGTGACCCATACGTCATAACAACAACGAGGAGTTCGATTATGACCAGTCGTTTGCCTTACTACAATACCCACCAGTTCATAAGTGGGAATACTATCCCTAGTATATGATCAGTCTAGTTCAGGAGAAAAATGTTCCTTTACTTCCTGAAAGCCGACCTCGTACTAGGTCCGCCCCGGCTAGTAACCCCGATGCCCCTACCTTACCTTCTTTTCACTGTCCGCTTGAGCAGGCCATGGCTACTATGGCAGCCACTTTACATCTCGAGCATAAACGTGTTGCTGAGCTATGGGACGATAACAGAGTGTTGAAGAAGATAGTGCGAGAATCAACTACAGAAATCGAGTAATTAAAGAGATGGTTTGACGCGTTGGTGGATCACCATAACAATCATCTGAACCGTGTCACTGGTCTAGTCGAGCGTGTGAATGGTGGTGAACATTAACTCGAAAACCTGGAGGGTCACGTCATCGCATTGAATGCAGTGTCGGAACCTGAAGAAGAAGATCCTGAGGAGGAACTAGATGAGGCATCGAAGGAGGATCCGGAGAAGGATCCTGAGAAAGAGCCCGAGGAGCAGACTTTCGTTTATTTTCACACCTAGATGGAAAGTGTTGTTTCCCATCCGACTGATGTTTTGGATTTTAATATTTGGTTCGATTTATTATAGACGAACTTACAATTTGTTTAATCAGAAATTATTATTTTAAACCATTAGTTGTGTTTGTGCTAAATTCTTTAATTACTTGTACTTAAATGAAGTAGATATGTTGCATATTACTCATTTTCGTATGTTGTGATTGTTAAGAATGTCTGAACGTGGACGCGGACGTGGACGTGGTCGTGGTACGCCAATGCATCTGCCACATGTGCCAGTGAATCAGCCACATGCTGATTGATCAATGCCGCCATCTCCACTGGAGTCATGTTAATGGTATCACGACCACATTCACGTTCGGGTCCACATCTAGACATTCGTAACAATCACAACATACGAAAATGAGTAATATGCAACATATCTAATTCATTTAAGTACAAATAATTAAAAAATTTAGCACACACAAAACTAATAGTTTCAAATAATAATTTCTGATTAAACAAATTGTAAGTTCGTCAACAATAAATCAAACCAAATACTAAAATCCAAAACATCAGTCGGATGGGAAACAACCCTTCCCATCTAGGTGTGAAATTAAACGAAAGTCTGATGAATAAAGAAATGAATAGACTAGAAAATCAATGAGCGTCAATAGATCCAACTCTGTTCTCCGGCTCATCGTCGGGCTGCTCCTCGGGCTCTTCCTCAGGATCCTCCTCCGGATCCTCCTTCGGTGCCTCCTCTGGTTCCTCCTCAGGATCTTCTTCTTCAGGTTCCGGCACTGCATTCAATACGATGACGTGACCCTCCAGGTTTTCAAGTTGTTGTTCACCACCAGTCACACGCTCGACTAGACCAGTGACATGGTACAACTGATTGTTATGTTGATCCACCAACACGTTGAACCGTCTCTTTAATTCCTTGATTTCTGCAGTTGATTCTCGCACTATCTTCTTCAACACTCTATTATCGTCCCATAGCTCAGCAACGCATTTACGCTCGAGATGTATAGTGGTTGCCATAGCAACCATGGCCTGCTTGGGAGGACAGTGAAGAGGTGGTAAGGTAGGGGTTAGGGTTTCTAGCCGGGATAGACCTACTACGAGGCCGGTTTTCAGGAGGTAAAGGAACATTTTTCTCCTGAACTAGACTCACCATATACTGGGGATAGTATTCCCACTTATGAACTGGTGGGTGTTGTGGTAAGGCAAATGGCTGGTCATAATCGAACTCCTCATTGTTATGATGCACGGGCCACTCGACGGACCCGTCGGTGGAGGTATAGCATCGTAATAACTAGGTCTCCTGCCTCGGTTAGAAGAAGAAGGTACAGATGAAAATGATGTCATCCCTGCAAAGAACCGCTCACAGGAATGAGCAACAGCAAGCAATCCAACAAGTAAAGCAAACAAACAAGGCAAACTAATGATGCTAAACGTGTTTATTTGTGTGTAACTAAAGCATTAAGCTATAGTCTAAATGCAATGTAAATGGAATGCAAAATTGTTTTAGTTCGGTATAACCATTGGCTCTGATACCAATCTGTCACACCCTCAATTTCCACAAACGGGGTATTACCGTTAGGCATGTGACATACTAGGATCTCAGCCACTAGTTACATCAAACGACACATTAATTACAAAACATAATTGCTCATTAACATTTGAAATTCTCAAAACAGTGTTAATAATGTAAACATGAAAGTAATTACGGAAGCGTAAATAATTGTAAATTAAATGGCGTAAACACGTGCAAACAAAATAAAGTAAAATTTATAGGGATTTGTATATTGTCCATTAGACCCAATAATGATAAATGCATTAGTGAGATGCTCCTAATCATGCGCATCTTAAGAACCTGAAAGAAACATCTAAAGTGTCAACACATGATTGGTGAGTTCACAGGTTTTGATAAACAAAACATAACCGTAACAGATACAGTAAACAAAGTAATATCAGTAGATACCTAGTCTACTCAACAAGTTACTAAGTGTATGAAGTTCGCAACCAAATCTGACATTGTAAATGAAGGCCTCGACTGTGAATACCAGGTCACAACAACAGAAATTAGGTCAATTAAACACCCGTTTGACATCCAGTCGTGCTAGCACGACTAGCGCATGTGGGGTTTGTCAAACTCAATAGATCTACTCAGAATTATCTCGCTAACATACATAAATTAATGGTTCGAGTATGAGGACTTAAGTATGGTATAACACTAGTAATCAAGTGATATTACAGTAATACTGATCAATTGAAAATACGTTTAGAACACATGTTTCTTTCCCCCAAGGAAAACAGGTAAAGTGGGGCTGAGAACTCACCATGAATGCACAGCAACACGTAAAACAAGCAAAGATGACCGGTTTCCAATTAAGCTGAATTTCATTTAATATTTAATTGAGATTAAATATTAATAGTGGACTTAATTATCGAAAATAGAACAGTATGGTTCGCGACCACGGGTTCGGTTACGACGCAGACTAACAATTGACTTCCCTATTCACAAGCAACGCAAACAAGCACAACTCACATCCAATGAAAGGAACCAAGTTATCACGTATAAACGTACACTTTAATTACATGACTTATTTATAATAAAACCCATACTTAAAAATGGCACGAGAGCAACTTATATTAATGTATGATGGCCAACTATAACCCCTCTTAAGGTAATTCATGCACCTGAATTCATGCACCTACGCATTCAAACCCTAACAAAAAAATATACAATGGATCATATAATTATAATATACATTTCATTTGAACAATTTATACACCAACTTATATACAATTTATACAATACACAATGGATCATATAATTATAATTTATATAACTTATATTGTACACCTCATGTGACCAATTATAATATACATTTCATGCATACATAATGCACACCGCCGAACACATCACATAAATTCACATTACAAGCACCACAAACATTCATGCATATCCACCATCACCAAAAGTTCACACACGCACACATAGTACTCACATACACGAAGTAACCTATGCAATACCCACATACTCACTGCCTTCACACTCAAAAACACACACACATGCGGTTGCAAACAAAATCACACAGCAAGACACACACACAAGTCATATGCACACACAAACACTCGAATATATGTACACATGCATAACAAACAATGCCCAAACACCCCTGCCAAGAGTTTCTATCGACCATCACCCAAATATCTACACATCCACATGATGCACATATATGCCTACATCATATAGCACTACACATAGATACAAACCGGGCACACCCGAACACCCACACACTGAAACAAATATACATACCCTATACGCAAGAATGCACAACATCATAACGATTACATATACATACCAACAACATACCTAACAACCGTGGACTGCACATTGAACAAGGAACAAAGCAGAATTCATTCTATGATCGCCCGATGTATACCCATACACACATCAGAACGGTTGCACACATATACATACAAAAGTATACAAAAACAAAGCACACGCATCAGGGAACACAGCCACAATCAACCATCACAACCCGCAACACACTCGACTAAGCGAGAAACGAAACCGTAACCGAGACCGATCACGCAAAACATGCGAAAGAGCTTACCGTACAGGGCGGACGAGGGCTGCGATTTGTAACGGCACGTCGTCGGAGGTGGAAAGAATCATCGAGAGGTGATGCGTCGATCAACGTGGAGGTGCTGCGGCAGATGCTCTCTTCAGATAAATAAAATATAAACATAACGTTGCGTATGCATTGTGCATAATCATTCATAAAATTACAACCTATCATACACAAACACTACATTTTTCTTAAATCCTTAAATTTTCCTAGATCATATTTTGTTCATGTATTTTAAAGTTGACCAAAATTAACGATAATCACCAAACAACCATTATAATTAGATAAAAATTTTAAATTTCCCACCATCAAAATAGCATACAAATTATGTAGAGCTGTTGGTGTTTATTCTTAATCCAAATTCTGTGGTATAATACTATAATTATACATACAACAGTTATTTACTTGTATGATATAAAGACGGATCACATCTGCGGTCTTGTTTGGACGACATAGATTTTTCCATCACGTACTACGCCCTCAATGTCTTGAGGACTCCCATATAGCTTTTCAATACAATCACCTACTTGCGCAATGCTGGAGAGGATTGACTTTTGGAAGTCAAAGTCAACGATCAATGGGTCACATGAATAGTCAACAACCACCTTGTCTTCTTCATCCATAGGCACACTGTAATAAAAAGGTCCGTTGGTTATAGGGTCAATAGAGGTTGGTCAAAGTATAAGAAGGTTTCTAGCAGTAGTTTGATACATCATTAATGTCATTTTGACCCATTTACTTATTGATGGGTCGATTATGGCTATGAAATGGGTTAGAAAGGAAACGGGTCAAATGAGTTGAACGGTTGAAAGTCGACATAAAACCCTACAAAATGACTTTATTCAGACTCTATTCTTTTGTAATCATATCCAGCTCACAAATTATCTCATAAAATATGACACAAATTGGACAAAAACTGTTTTGGGTGAAAAGAATTGAACAAAAGTTACAAAATGCGTAGGGGGTGTTTGGGATTCACTTGTTGTATTTTGATAGAATAATAAGCGGTTTTGAGGGTGTTTGAGACTGCTTATTGAATGATTTATGAGTGAAATAAGCAGTTTGAAGTTGCTTCTGCTTATTTCAAAAGGCTGTAAGAAGATAAACATGCTTAATAAGTAACAAACACCCCCTATATGCTATAGGGTATGAGCAGTGAAGATTTATATATGAGTTGACCTATCATAAAGTCCTGCACCAGCATAGCCTTCTAGATCTTCACCATTGGAATCAGATCTAAAGATAATTGATCTCTTTATATAGAGGGCAATGGGTTTGCTAGGATAACCAAGAACCTGCAAATATGAGAATACAGGTTTGAGGGAAACAACAACATAACTGAACAATTATGAGAATATCAGTATTGTATTAATGGATTAAAACATTTGTATTGCATACCTTTGGGGAGTCAAGATTATCTTTCCTGGAAATGAAACTCAAAGCACGACCTGGGTAAGCTCCTACCAAAGTCTCTCCAAGTCCCTTAACAACCTATAATTATAAGAATTTATATTAATGCGGTTTTTGGTAAATTTAACGTCAATTTAACATTTTTGTGCATTTTTATGTGCATGCCTCGCATTAAGATTTGTAAGTAGTGTAATTATGGGCAGTATAGGAAACTCGGTACCCATGCCTATCTTCTTTTTGAAATGGACAATCATTTTGAGACGAACTAGAAATAGAACGGTGAAAATTATTTGGTGACTCCAAGTTATTAGTTTTGCACCATGATCGTTTGATATTCGCTAAAATAAAGGTGGAAATTTTGACCTATATAGTTATATGATTGTATTATCACCATTCACCAATGGTCAGTGGGTAAAACTGAAAAATGGCTTTAAAGGATAAGAGTCAAATGGTTGGAATCAGCCTAGGTGTATTTTATTGCAAAGAACTTCCTAATTATTCTATTAAAAGAACTGGTGAATGAAATAGAAACAAACTTTACATTTCTTCTTGATGTGCCAAGCAACTTTATATTCAGTGTAAAATTAAGAACTAACTTACAAACTTTTAACGATTTTAGCAACCAATGTCATTTCAATTGGTTTTACTTGAAATAATGTCGAACTTGTTCATGCTATACATGTAACCAGATCAAAAAATCACATATTGCAGAAAAAAATGTTCATGTAAATAATAAATAAACATAAAGAAATAAAATTATTTACAAGTTTGAGAAAATTGATCATATTTTAAATTTATAATTAAAAACGGTTGTTAAATGTCACATTAGATTCCAATTGGCATTTACGTATACACTAAAATGACAAATAAGATGCCTTGTAAGTAGTTTTGAACAATGAACAAAAACCTGCTATCAATTCAGCATGTTATTCTTTGCTTAAGTTTGTTAATAAAATGTAACTTTGTTGCTAGAATCCATAATAATATGTGTGTGTTTCTATTTAACCCCTAATAGAAAAGTTGGTTGATAGAATCAGGAAAAACTTGAAAGTTCCTTGTAGATCAATGGATTTTGCCCTTATATGAAATTAAGATACTTTTGGACAATTTAGGGGTGTTCAAAGTCGGATATCCGAAATTTCGGATATCCGAATTTCGGATATCCGAAAATTTCGGATATCCGAAATTTCGGATTCGGATTCGGATAGTGATTCGGATATCCGAAATCATTTTTTATTTTTTTTATTTTTTTATTTTTTAGTTTTTTTACAATAATTAGACATATATTATTATAAAAATAATATAAGAAACCAACTCATATCATAAAAGTCACAATATACACAAAAAAATATCA
>BJCN01048575.1:1679-12891 GCA_018326445.1 Flaveria brownii | reverse complement strand
AGGCAATCCGCCTTTTAACTCTACATGGATTTTGTTGTCTAGTTCATGTATCCAGCTGGCCTTCAAAGTATGGCCGGTTGTAGGTTATAGTATAAGTATTTTCTGGTCCTTGTAACTTAGCAAGTTTGTGTAGAACCTTGTAAACCATTTTGTAAGGAACTAGAAGATCAATATATATCAACCTTGAAAACCAACTGCTTGTATGTTGTTCTAGTTTCTGTCTCATTTACATTTTGTGTTTCTTAGTTCTCTAAACTCAGTTTACCAGTTCCCCATTTGAATTGTTAAGTGTTGTCATACATTCTTCTCTTTGTGTTGTTGTGTTGTAAAAGTGCATAAACCATTCACCCGGTCCTGCAAGTTAACATGGGGATTGCCTTTGATGAAACTTTCTCCCATTTCAATAATGGTCACTGATCGATGCATTATTAATCTTGTTGTCAATAATGGCAAAAGTATTTATCAGTTAGATGTTAACAATACTTTATATATGGTAACTTGTTTGAGTATGTCTATATATCTTTACTTGAAAGGTGCTTTTCTTGAAATGAAAATAAAGTGTGTAAATTGGTTAAAATTTTCTATGGTTTAAAACAACCTCTTAGGAATTAGAATGAAAAATTAACTAGCACTCTAATAAAGATTGTTTTTATTCAAAATAAAAGTGACTACTCCTTATTTAAAAAACTTTTTAGGTGTTCATCGCCTTTTTAGTGCATGTGGATAATATTGTTATTACTTGTAACAACAAAGCTAAAATTGTGTCAATCAAGCTTTTCTAAACTTAAATTTATTATTAAAGATCTTGGTGATTTAACTTTTTTCTTGGGTAATTAAGTTACTCAACACAAAATGTCTTGTATTTGTACCAAAGAAAATATTGTTTGGACTTATGATTTGAATTTAACATGTTAGCGTCTAAACTTGTTTCCATGTCAGTTGAACAAAACATTGTTATTATTTTTCATAAACAATGTGCTTTATCTAATATGAGTTACTTGTAATAACTCATGTCAAAGACTTGTTGATAAATTAATATACATTACATTAACTAGTCCTAACATGTCATATGTTGTTTAATGTCTAAGTCAATATACGCACAGTCCTTTAAGGTCACATTCGCAATTATCTTTTCGTGTGTTAAGATACTTAAAACAGTCTCTAGGTTAAGGTCTCACCTTCTCAAAAGTTAATCATTCTAATTTCAAATGCTATATTGATTCTAATTAGGCAAATGCAAAGTGAATAAAAGATTTGTTATTGGGTTTTCCATATTTTGAGGTGAAAATTTAATAAGCTGGGAAAACAAAAAAACAATATATAAACTCATGATCCACAATTGAAGCTGAGTATCGTGTCATGTGTGATATCACATACGAAAATATGTGGTTATAAAACATTTTGAAAGAATTACATATAAATACAACCCTTCTTGTTAGTATTATTTAGTAATAACTCTGCTGCCTCATCCATTGCGGCCAATTATGTTTTTCATAATTGAACCAAACACTTCAAAATGAATCATACTTTTTATTTGTTAATTTACTTCTAGCAGCAAAAGAAGTTGCTAATATCTGTATGCTTCTCATTTGTGAGTGTGTTGGAGCCTTTATTTAAAGTTGGTTGTTTTGCAGCATCTAAAAGTGGCGCCTCCGTTCGAATCCTCTAATTCCCTTTTATTTTTGTGATCGCCCCTTCGAAAGCACTCCGCTTTTCGTTGCTGGTCTTGATTAGGGTACTTGACAATCAAGCTTGTTTGTTCATCATTTGCTTATTATTAGTTGTTCATTACTTTAAAATCATGTAATATAACACATGTAGAAGCTAACACGTAATAAATCAGATTGCTTTCTCGTGGGTTTTAATAAAATACAATCCATATTTGTTGGTCTAGTTGATCAAGCAGGTAACTGCAAGAAACAAGAGCAATCCCAAAATCATTCTCGAGTTACATGCATAATATGAAGAAGAAATATCTTGTGCACCGACCTCATACACATTCCCAGATTCTTCATCTTTCACTTTAATACTTGACGAGCCTGAAACAACACAGAAACCCAAATCGATAATCAGAGCTAATGCTTGTTAGGTTACATGCATTTATCATAATCAGATTTCTTCGATTACTAAATACTAGGGAGTGCCAATTATGTTGGATTGGCGGGTTTCCAACTGGCAGGATCAAGATAAAACGAATTAATCCTGCACATTTATCCACGTCAGACACACTTAAGATCATGTAACCTGAACACAACCTGTGTAAACCATTTATCTAAACACGCAAAGTGATCCCATTCGACAACAAGCCCAAGCCCATTCATCTGGTGAAGTTTCAAGAATCTAATCTACCCCTTCACTTTTGAAGGAATTGTAAACACATTGAAATAAATAGGTTAAATGGGTCGTAACAGGTGTGATTTATAAAAGATATAATTTTAGTTATATTTTAAACGGGTTGACCTGTTCACTTAAAAGGGCCAAACAGGTCAACCTGAACAGAATCTGTTTTTAACAGGTTTACATATGCAGACCCAAAATCTGATTATTTTTGTGTCATGTTTATCAGGAATTGATACACCTCTGAGTGTAGAACTGTACTTACAGTCATAATCAGTCCATCCAATTACTTTCTTTTCCATATCATATGTAACTAGCTTATCTGATAGAACAAGATCTGCATATGGAAAACAAAACAGCAAATTTCAAATTAACCCCAAGAATAATCCACACCTTCTAACTAAATAATGCTGCTCCAATATCAAATGGTGCAGATTTGCTCAAATACTGGTATGAGTTCTGATCCACACAAAGTAATTGAATGGGATGCGTATAATGCTTATATAGCAATGATATACAAGCTCAAATTTGGTTTTGAAAAAGCTGTAGGTTTGACTCCTAAAAGTCTAGAGGTACGTTAAATCAGATGCCATTGGGCAGAAATTTCATAAGATCGGTTCAGCATGACAACAATCGAAACATTGTAGTTTTATGGGACTCAATTAAAAAAAAGAAAAGACCTACTAGAGGAGCCAAATTCATCAGTTTATGCGGAAGTGAGTTACGTTTTGGGTTATATTCTAGGGCCAACAGGTTGAATGGGTAAATATCAAAAGGCTTAGGTGAAAAGGGAAGTCACCCATGACAAGATAAATTTTTACAACATTCTAAATATTTTGTAAAAAAATTGGTGGTATAGTAACAGTATCAGATTAAGTAAAAGGTTAGCGTGTCAACAGACCCAAATTTACCTGTTTGACCTTTAAATAGAAAAGAAAAGGATAATACCTCCCAACAAAGTTAGTTCTTCTCCGTTTCTTTCTTTAATGTTACTGTTCTGAAAACCAATGCACCACTCATCTTCCTGAAGAGAGGAATTAATGCAAATTTCTATTAAGATTCAAGTGATAGATCAGAATATATACAAATATATACCTCAATTTGGAAGAAATATTGATGGGGTAAAACTTTCAATGAAAGTGAGTTTGCGAAGTGTAAATTGACAACCGGAAAACCATCATCGATGCTGCATTCAGGAAATAAGAAAGACAAAATTAGTCATAATGCTCATATCTGAAATTGAAGTAAATAAATCTTTTGACACTCAAAAGTCAAATGTGAATGTATTGACAAAAACAATGAAAAATAGTATTTCTTAATAGAACATACAGATATGTATGAAGTCAAAAAATCTGGGAACATTCTAGAAGAAAATTTACGCTACAAAAATATTTTCTGGGCATACACATGATATGTCACAAACCATGCTATATGCAAAACAAGTGGCATTACACATAACAAAAAACGCACAAACTAATCAAGAATTAGATGATCAAATGCAAATTTGAGTTTTATAATACGATTAAAAGGGATCTTACTTGCCGGAGTACTTGTAGCATTTAAACATCTTCTCAACTACACGCGGCTTTTTGTCGGGTTGTGCAGCCATGATCTAGGTCAATAGGATAATATCAACAGTTATTTATAAACATAACTTAAATATTGAAGTAAATGGAGCTAAATGATTTAGGATACCTTCTCCATTAGTTGGTTGTAAACCTCATTAGGAAAATACGCCAAAGTTGTGCCACTGTCAACTATAACTGCTTGCTTCTTTACGAAATTCAATATACTTGTTGGATGTTTTATAACCTCACCATTCACATCAATCGACTCCAGTTCAATATTATAATGTGTCCTACAACATGTACATAAATCTCAACTTCAAATTCCCCTAGTTTTAATTTTTTCCAATTTTAATTCCACTTTAAGTGTAAATCAAATGAAATTGGTGGCAACTGTAGACAACATGATATCTTAAGTAGCCAAGTAGAAGATCTTAATATTCTAGGCTTAATTTTGTTTTTTGGCTTTTGGTGGCAGCATTGAGGTCATATATTGCTGACATAGATAGTGACAAATCAATGAGTTTATACTAGAATATGCACTATGGTAACAAAAAAAATATAAATTATTTTTTATTTTTAAAACTATATGGCACTACAAAAGGAATTTCCAAACTTTCATCTAGGTCCGCGATATATCATCTATATCTAACTGACCCAAATGATGAAGTTTAGAACTCCATATATATATGTATATATATACACTTTCAGCAGTTCCGTTTAATTTATACGTAATTATGTTCTTATTTGTTAAATTAAACATTTAGTATTTTGAAGGCCATTTCAGCAATTGTGTCTTGCCTACAATCAATAAACACAAATGCAAAGGCAAAGAAAGACAACTTACTGGTCATCTACCATTGGTGTTGTCTTTATTTTTGGCTGCACCACCTCTCCAATAGCAAAAATGCCACCTCCTCTGTTACCATCCAAACAATGTGAAAACATTTTTTTCACCTTTTTAGCTGAAGAAAGCTGTGAAAGCATTGATGTATTTGACTGCCCGAATCCAAGAATACCATCAAGTGCTTGGTCTGATGAACCTAGCTGTCCAGATTGTTTAGCTCCACATCTATCTTGGATTATAAAGTTATCAACATCAAATGTAAACTCAAAGACTTGATTGTTAGACATAGATCACCCCACTCTTTTTCCAAAAGGTTAAGCAATTCTAGTACTAAATAGGCTTGGTTCTTGAATTTGGAGAGAAAAGAAACGATATATATAAGTGAAATAAATTTTTGTATGTGTTCTCAAGTCGAAAAGAAAGTAAAAGAAAGGTCGTATTTAGTAGGGTTGATTGTGAGAAAAAAGGTAGATATTTTCATTCAAATTTAACTATGGGAACAAAGTTCAAAATCAAGGTTTTGGGGTTTATACTTCTTAAAAACACAAGTTTAGTAATTAGCAGCCGAGTTGAGTGCATGGTTGTAAAATGTGTTTTTTCTTGTTTTGGAAGTATAGGCCCCAAAAGTCTTAATTTTGAATGCAAGTTGTACCAAAATTCTGGAACAGAGTGTAAGAGACAACACAAGAACTCACCCAAAAATTATATTCCCACTCATAGGTGTTGTCTGACGGTTTCCAGAAACTTGGGCAATTTGTACATTGTCTCTAACAAAATAACCAGCTGTTGAACTCCCGTCACCATATTTAACACCATATGCACACAACATTCCCACTTTACACTCATCACTTTGGCCAGTAAATGTAGATATGCAAAATTCATCATCACAACCAATCGTTTTGGCACTTGAAGAGTCCTTTGAATCATACAATGCCAATGGTATCTAACATATGTTTTCGCAATGATTAAGAATCAGGTAATCATTAGTAATGAAATACAGGATGTTAAATGTATATTTAAAATTTATGTTGAGTGTTTGAAAAAGAAACCAGACTGAGTTTATGATGCTCGAGTAAAAAATTTATAAGATTATGTAAATTTAATTACACCGTTACATAGCCAATTTTGATGCTGCTTAGTTGAAGCCAGTATGAAACTGAATACTTGGAGTCACTTTATACAGATATTAAAGTGTAGTATAATATGATACATACTCCAAGGTCACTTTCCCTAGGGCAATTGTCACATTCGATACAGTTAACCCATAGAAGGTCACTCCCCGTATCGACCTGCACGTGGAAATCCTTTGGTGGAGACCCGATTTGAACTTTAGTGAAATAAAGACTGCACAAACAAAATATAAAAGGAAACTCTGATCATTAACTTGAATGTGTTTCATTATTTCAAAATCAAGAATATGACAAATATGCACAAAATTAACCATGAATCTCCAAGAAAAGTTATCTTTCATATGTGATCAAGATATTAAAAATCAAGAGGCGGGTTGTAAATACCAACCGACTTCTTCTTCATTTCTAACTAGGTCACTCGATTTTATAAAAAAAATCTTCCCAAGAATGCATTTCAGTTTATATCAAAATGGTCTTTATTAGGGATTGCACAGAACATATCAAACACACACACACACACACACTAAAGCAATTAAACAAATGCGAGGATCTAAAATTGTTAGGTTGATGTTATTGAAATTAATTCACTATTGGAGTTCTCCATGCAGACGTGGATGAAGGCAACAATTGAATGGGTCAACAAGTTAAAGTTTGTTTGTTAGTGGGTTCCTTGTTTTTTGAGTTTTTTAATGCTTAGTGTGTCATGTACGTTCTAATTAGTAGTGGTAGGAGCAGTTTCTGAATGTTTGGTTGTTTACCTTTTCCACTTTGTACGAACTGGTTTTTTTGGTTGAAGAAAAATTCTCAGTTTGAGTCTCTGTGTGTGAGTTGCTGATTGCTTTGATACCAATTAACAGATGGGCAACTAGGAATTTAATCACTCTAAGTGTTCAACAACGAATTACAAGTACAATGACAATAACATCAATCAATATATAAAGACTACTCTAGGCTTGAAAACTCAACCCCCAAGTTAGGCCCAACCGTGTAGAACTCATTGGGGCCAGCTACCCCCTTCTTACAAGCTTAAACCAAACCAACAGTCTTCTCCAGCCACTCAAACCAACCAAATTGTCCATTTACAATTTTACAGACGACGAACTTATGGATTTGTTTTTATTGATTGATCCCACCCAACCCAAGCATGCAACGAGTCCAGTACGCATCAATAGTAATTAAGGCTAGACAATACATATCTCTAATCTCTAACTAACTGCATATATTGATTGAAATATACACACACACACACACACACACACACACATATATATATATATATATAGATAGATAGATAGATAGATATAGAGAGAGACTAACGCTGCTGCGGTGGGTCTGCTGTCGCCACCAAGAGGGATATCAGCAGCGGCAGCTAGAAATCTCCGGTGGCGGTTGGCATCATGAGATTTGAGTGCATTTAAACACCTAATTTTTTGGCCTGCGAATTTGTGGAGAACATGGATCACCAAATTGGCTTCAGCCAAAATGCACAATTGAACAACTACAAACGCAAATAACGACACAACTCGTGTTCCGTTGAGATCCATATCTCAAATTAGACCTAATTTGCAAATGGATGGGTGGGTTACTTTCATGAAATGGGGAACAAACCCTTGATTATTGATTGATACTATATATATTATATATATGGGTATATATATGCATGCGTTTATTGGAAACGTGTAATGTAATTTTAGATGGAAGCAAACAAGTGAAGAAAAGAAAACATTTGGTGCCCCAACGTTGTAGCTTTGCTGCATGGCTATGGAAATCAATAACTGGTTCACCTTTTTAATTCCAACTATTTTTTTCTTCTTTCAACAGCATTTTAAAACTATTAAAAAGGTAATCCCACATTCAAACGAAAAAGGGTTTTCTACAAATGCTTTTAAAAACTATAGTGTTTAATCAAACTATAATGAGCTAAATTCGGCTGTATTTTTTGAGTTTTGAGAAAAAATAACTATTTTCTTTTAAAACATTAAGTTAACTCCAAAAGATTATAAGTTGTTTTTAATTTCAGTCCAAAATTTTTATTAATTGTTTCAATTTAAACTCAAAATAATAAAACTTTTGTACTGAAACTAAAAAAAATAATAAAACTTTTAAACTGAAATTGATGATTTTAAACTTTTGTAAGAAAATTATTATTTTTGTCAAACCTCAATAAACACAATTGAAATTTACTCAAATATAAAACTTCTAAGTTCTAACACCGTCGTCTACCCACAATCAACCTTTAAAAATTTAGTTGTTAGTTAATGTAATTCATCAAAATACTACAATATTGATTCACCTTTACACTATCTCCATAACCACCGTCTTTACCATTAAAATGTTTAAGTACAGAAAGAAAGATGGGTTGATGATTATGATTGTGTGATGGTGGATACCGATATCTGATGAACCCAAAACAAAGTGAAAACAATCGATTAATAGCAAATATAAACATCACAAAAACAATCCATGAAATGAATAAAAGTTAAATTCTACAATTTGATGGTATCGCAGGTTTTCTTTGATCTATTTTTTGATAACTATAATATAATGATACGGAGTCCAAAATAATTAAATACAAGATTATTTTAAAGTAACAACCTTATACAATATAAGGCTATTAGTTGGAGGGAATAACGAAGATTATTTTGTAAATCCCTTGCTCTCTTTCAAGAAGGAGCATGTAGTTCTTCAATACCTAACTTGTCATACGATACAATTTGAAAACAATGTTAGAGTAAAGGTTATTTGAGACTAAATCATAGAGATCAAACATCAAATTACAAGAAACCAAGTAAGGTACAAATTTTAAAATAGATAATAGAATGATTACAAGTGGTTGAACACTAGAGGAAAAAACAATATTACAACATTTCTACATAATCCTAACAGCTCTTGCTATTTAATACGAAACAATCAAATAGCTAACTTTGACTCAGACGACTAACAGCTTGACTTGACAACTCAGTTCACCCGACAGCTCCACTCTTAAACTCATATCAATAAACCTCCCCGCTGATAAATGGAGTCGTCATCACACATTGATATGTAACAAATAATCACTAAATGAAAATCAAACAACATGTCATAATATCGCCCGGTACAAACACGCCCGTCAAATAAACCATATGGAATCAAGCAGTTAAACTAACAAGTGTTAACTAAGTCTCAGATGTAAATGTAAGTCATATCCCATGACAGGCATCCTTATCAGTCTCACTAGATTCATTAAATCGTTAGCTCCTTAAGCATTATTGTTGTCTAAAAAGAACGCTTGAAAATGTCAACTCGAGGTTGGTGAGTTCGTAGGTTTAGAATAACATAGCTAGTGTCGTGTAGTATAAGTAGAACACAAGTGTGTGTGATATGTATGCTAGAGAAAGTAATGTATAGCATAAAGGCACAAAAGGTGAAGTTGTTGGTTGATAATGAATATGCAATCACACTTATGAAGAGCCTAGTGTTTCACACAAGAAGGCAGAAGTAAACACATAGATACTAAGTATCATTTCATTTGAGAGTGCGTAGAGTGTGAATAAATCGATGTTGAGCATATACATAGAGAGTTGCAAAAGATGGATATGTTAACCAAGGCATTACCACAGGTTAAGTTTTGTGGAATGAGAAGTCTTATCGGTATGGAAGACTTGAAGGGTTTGACCTGGTTTGTAGGTCTCAAGTAGTACAAATTTTATTTGTTTTTCATTTAAGCATGTACTCGTCGAAATAGCTTTTTGTTTTGTAAACAGTTTGGTTATATTCATAAATAGAAGCATCCGACTATTTGATTTCATTCTATTTTGTTCTTCTTTCTTGTTAACCCAGCTCTAAAAACCCAACAAAAACCGGATTGTTGGCCAAGTTTTACCAATTTTTTAACCTGCTTTTTGACCAATTTGAGTAATATTGATCATTTTTTGACAGGTATAGTTCAAGTTAACCGGTTTCAAACCAGTTTCAACGGAGAGGGTTATAAATTGGTCCCTAACTTACGGTTTCTGTTTGTTCCAAACCAATTTCTAGTGTAACTGTTTCAAAGCAGTTTCGATTCCAATTCAGGTCTCGGTTTCAGTTCAAAGCTGATTTTTTTGCACCTCTTACCATGACAAAGATTTAGTTACAATTTGAGATGTTTAAAAGATAGTGTTTTATCAAACCAATCCTGTTTAGTTTTTCTCTTCAATCCAAGAATGAAGCCTATATGTTGTGACAAAACAACAGTATAACAGTATCAATAATTCCATATTTTGCTTTCCATAATCCTACAATTCAAGATGAGTATAACATCTTTTAACAGCGTGTAATGATATTTCATGAGGGACCAAAAATGTTTAAAAAAATTTGCCAAAGAGAAAAAAACCAATAAATTATGCATAGTCCAAGGACCATTATCATACTTCACTTTAAATTATAACCTGTGTACAAGAATACTTGTATTTCTAAAAGGGAATGCAAACTTTACTGATATTAAAGTGGAATAACAGCTACAAAATAAATCTTATTTATTAGATATTATACACAGATGTATCAGATGATATTCTTCAGGAAGATCTAACCTCCTCTATCGCCCCAACTAAATTATCAAACTTAGCCCCTGTAACTTCTTTTACAATCTTACTGTGTTTCAGTATCTTGAAGGTAGGAACCACCTTTAATCCTAGCTCCTTTGCCAATGCCTGTCAGTTTCATCATGGTGTCGGTCAAATGAACGGGTCAGGTTCATTATGGGTATTATAACTTGACTCAAAATGAGCGCAAGCACTTTTTTATTTCTAACTTATGAATTTTACGTATACTTAATATGATCTTGGAGGTCTTCTACATTCAAAATGCACATAGAATGACTTTTGACCCATTTCTTTTTTAGCTCATACCTTTAGCTTATCCTGTTTGACTCACTTTTGTTACCTTTAGTTCTAGTGGATCTTTACAACCCTTAAACATTTGGGGTTTAATTCTTTTAGTGGCATTATTGTATTTCATTTCATGTATGGCTGTATGGTGTTAGGGAGCTCAAATAAGTTAACAACAAACCTTGTTCTCCTGATTGCAATCAAGCTTTAGAAAGACCACGTCAAGATACTTCTCGGACAACTCTTTGAATTTTGGAGCAATGACCTTGCAAGGACCGCACCTGTCAAGTTTATTGAATAATCAAAACCACATGACAAGGGAAAGATGCAAACAAGAAAAATGAATACAGCTTAGTAATCTTGTTATCATAGTTTTACTTATGCTTTATGGTTAGTTATGTATCTAGCAAATGTAGTTATTCTTTGTGTATAGACGAACCCCATACCTTTTGGTTCACATGTTCAATTTCCCTCTAGAAACAAAAA
>BJCN01048545.1:3050-17778 GCA_018326445.1 Flaveria brownii | reverse complement strand
TTATTATGATTGTTGTAATTATCAACATTCTAACAAAATTAATATATATATATATATACATATTTTTTTTTGCTGAAATACGCGATGTTACACAAAACATGAGGCAGCTTGTCAAACATGTGCTATAGTCAAGTGTACAGTACTAATAGTAAACATTGTTGGTCTATTGGAGGGTCTGTGGCACTCCAGATATGGAATAAATTCATTTAAAAGTCAATTACTACAGAACTGAATGATAGGGTCAACTGGTTGTTCATACATATGTGATTTGAGCTTCAATGTGAGTTTATTGATATGGGTCAATTCTTTTTCAGTAGAGACCAGATTTACAAAGTCAATACTACTGGTTTGAATTGATTTTAATCACTAATCAGACTTGCAAAATGCATATTTTGGTTTATAAAAGTCATGTTAGATTGCAGTGAAGGTTTAAGTACCAAAATGCAGTGCGTAGCGATTACAAGTCAACAGCATGGTACACATGCGTGATTAAAGCTTCTTAGACAGAGGTCAATCCCAAAGTTAATAATATATTGTCGTCTTTTGTATTGGTTTTGGACAACATTTTGAAAGTAGGGGTCAAAACTCAAAACTAACAAAGGTCACAAGAGTGATGTTATAGGGGCTGAAATTATTAATATGTTTAGCTACCAAGATTACATCTTTTTCAAAGTTGAACCATTTTTAGCCCATTTGTCAGATATGTTTACACCCAGGTGTACAAGACCTGTTAATTTCAAGATTATTTATAAAACAGTGGTTTGGAAATTTGGGAGTGAGTATTTTGTATTCCTGCAAAATAAAAACACTCAGAACTAGAAATATGATTACACAACAGTTGTGCATTTTTTTACAGAGTTACACAAGAAAATACAGCAAGCTCAGACCCTAACAACCACTGAATAAACCCTGGAAACCAAACCAAACCCGAATCAAACCAAGTTTCTGGATCCGACCGGGGTCCGGTTCAAGGTTCAAGATATCATCTTTGGTTAGAAATACTCCGTTTTTTTATGATAAAGAAACGGTATTAAAAGAGCTTTGCTCCCTGTGTTCCACTTCTCATCATGGTGCAGAATTCTTCATAATTTATCTTTCCATCCTGCAAAAGATGTTTCCATTTACAGAGTGAAAAAGATTAAAATAAATTAAAGGAAAATAAGATGGAAGAAGAAGATGAATTTACATTATCAGTGTCCACTTCTGAAATAATCTCTTTAATGGTAGCTTCATCACCCATTCCATATTCTTTCATTGCTGTTTCAAGTTCATCTCTTGTAATAAACCTGAATTCAGAGCACAAGTTTAGAAAACTCATTTTTATGAGAGAAATTCCGTCAAAAACAGGTTTAGGTTCGACCTCAAATCGTCAAATGGATCGCATGGATAGAAGTCGTTCAAAGTTCAATAATATTGTGTAAACTTTGTTTTTTGATTAACTAATTATCACTAACACATTAATTGTGATTTGTGAATTCATATACTTAAGAACAGAGAAAAAAGTGTTTGCCAGGTCAACCAAACCTGGCACGACCCGTTTTGACCCGTAGTAAAAATGATGTGTTTTGACTCGTTCCCAACTTGCTACATCTAGTTTAGATACATACCCGCTACCATCTATATCAAAATGCTGAAACGCTTTTATATAAATTTCCGATAGTATTGTGGAAATTTCTTTTGATTAACTAATTGTTACCAAAACTTTTTATGGCTTGTGGGTGAACCAAACCTGCCCAGCTTGGAATTTCTAGTTTAGACACATACCCGCTGCCATCTGTATCGAAATGCTGAAATGCTTTATACATATCTTCTTCACGTTCTAGTTTGTGTCGATGCATTGTTGCTGTGATGAACTCAATGTAGTCGATCGATCCGTTTCCATCTACATCCGCCTGTAACATAGAATCTTTAAATCTTCAGAGTTCAAGTTTGTTTTTATGTTTGAAAAATGTTTTTAACAGAGAATCTTTAAATCTTGAAATTTTGAGTTTGTTTTTTATGTTTGGAAAATATCTTAAACAAAGAACCATTAAATTGTGAAAAATAAATTTTAGTTTTGATGTTTGAAAATATGATATTGTCACTTGGAATCTTTAAATTTTGAAAACTGAAGTTCATTTTTTATGTTGGAAAAATGATGTTAACAGAGAATCTTTAAATCTTGAAAATATAAAATTTATTTTGATATATGAAAAATGTTCTTATAACAGAGAATCTTTAAAACTTCATTTTTAGGATTGAAAAATGTTTCTACAGAAAATCATTAAATCTTGAAAAATCAAGTTTCATTTTTAATGTTTGGAAAATGATATTTTAACAGATATTTCTTTAAATTTTGAAAATTCAATTTAATTTTTGATATTTGAAAAATAGTTTTTAACAGAGAATAAATCTAATGAAATATAATAAATTAACTTACGGCATCCATAAGTTGTCGAACTTCGGATTCTGTGAGTTTTGACCCAAGTCTAGCCAAACCGGTTTTAAGTTCTTCATAAGTGATTGTGCCACTTTTATCTGTATCCATATTCATAAACATCGATTTTAGCCCTTGGATTTCCTCTGTTGATAGGTTTTCAGCTATAACCTGAATTTAAAAAAGAAATCAGATTATTGTTGCCATAAATCTTATGTGAACGTTCAAAAATTAACCATCTTGACCCGTTAACGTACTCGTCCATCTTGTCACCTTTGCTAGTCAGC
This sequence comes from Flaveria brownii, assembly GCA_018326445.1. Lineage (NCBI taxonomy): Eukaryota > Viridiplantae > Streptophyta > Magnoliopsida > Asterales > Asteraceae > Flaveria > Flaveria brownii. The sequence continues at coordinate 15,075 of BJCN01048545.1, read as the reverse complement.
AATGTCTACTCATTTCCCTAAATGTAAGTCAATTTGGGTTGTATTTTAATAAACTCAAATTAGTTAAAAAACTTTGATTGGCAACTCATCAAATGGGTCGAAAGTGATCTAAGGTGTTTTCAAATGCTTAAAACCACAAATCACCTTATTAAACAACATCATATTATTGTTATAACGATAAAGTTTCTCTAATCTTATTAAATATATTAAATGTTAAGATTTTAAAAAATAGGACAAGACGTTGACGGGTCCACCCAACCTAACCCGTTTGAAATTATTATAAATATAACCAACTTAGACTTGTTACCCAACCCATTCATTTTAGTTACTATAAAGCAAACCTTGAGAGCAAGTTTCTTGAATTTATTCATAGCTCTGAATTGCTTCATTCTTGAAAGAACTGCACTATCTATTGGCTTATCTGGTGCATTTCCATCTTCTCTAATCCATGGATGCTCTGTTTTGTTTAAAAGACAGTGAAAAATAAAAAAATAAGTATTATGATGATCAAAAGATTTCAACAAATTTAAATGAGATTCAAGATTTAAGCATACCAAGAACTTGAGCTGAAGTTATACGCTTTTTAGGGTCAAGAGTGAGCATTCTTTGCACAAGGTTTTTGGCACTGGCTGAAATCGACGGCCAAGGATCACTTTCAAAATCAATCTCTCCTTTCAAAACCTCATCAAATATTCCTTTCTCGGTCTCTGCAATTCGGTAAGCGTTTTTAGGTTGTGATCAAATGATATAGAGATAAGAATCGACTGATGAATGAGTAGAATCTGGTTGTGTTTCTAGTGTCAAATAAAAAACAGCTAAAGAAGAACGGGTCAAACGGGTCAAACGGGTCAAACAGGTCAAAGTGTCAAACAGGATGAAAGTCGCTCAAAGTCAATTTTCAGTGAGATGATTAGTACACAACCTTTTAACACATTTTTTACCACTTAAGTGGTGTGAGGGTTAAACTGTCTAAAAAAATAATAGTTGTGCATGAAATGAGAAACCATTTTTAGTGTATACAACCTCTTAGACCATATTTATCTCAAAGATATAGAATATTACAGTATTTGAAATTCTTTAAGTAATCATAAGCTAAGCATTAATTATTTATAAAAATGTATGAAAAGTCCTTTTTGACTTTTGGAGGGGTAAAAAGACGAAAATACCCCTCCAGAAGTCAGTAGAAGTTACTCCATCTTGACTTCTAGTGACTTCTGGAGGGGTATTTTTGTCTTTTTACCCCTTCAAAAAGTCAAAAAGGACTTTTCAAACTCAATCCCAAACATGCACGAATTGCAGGTCAACCCAACACAACCTGCCCATACTAAAAAAAATGACATCTTCCAGCCCAGACCTGTTTTGACCCTTTAAATGGGTGTAACCAAATAAATTAAACCCCTTTGAACGAGTCATTCGTGTTGTTTTATCTTGAACAAATCCAATAGAAAAAACTAAAGGAAGAATCCTAGTAGGTGAAACAAGTTGAAAATTGCTCAACGTCTATTTTCAATTTAGACAAACCTCGTAAATTATTTTTATTCAAAGATTTAGATCATGGCAACGCTAGTATTTTTGTAGTGAATGCATTCCTTATTTATAAGGAGAGGATAAAAAGTGGATATGGGTCATCCAACCAACCAAGTGCGTATGAAAAACTAGATGTTCTGACCCGAACCTGGTTTGACCGGTTAATCGAACCACCCAACTTACCAGCCCAAAATGGAGGCACACCACTGAGTAGAATATACAGCATTACCCCTGCACTCCATATATCTATTTCCTTTCCGTATTTACGCTTTAATACCTCTGGTGCAACGTAATATGCGCTTCCAACAATATCCCGATATGATTTTCCTGAAATATTTGTTCCATTATCACCACAAGAGTAAATGATTATTTTGCTAGAATTCTACTTCAAGATCCATAGATAAAATAACACGCAGCTTGGCAGATTTAAATGGTCCAATTGCCACCATTCTATTTCTAGATCCATAAATAAATACAAATAAATCAAAAGTGTTAAAAGAGTAAAAACTCTTTTAACCAATGCTTTAACACAATATTGCAGGATTAAAGGATTCATTTGTTAGAATTCTGCTTCAAGATCCATTCATTAAGACTAATTTCATCTTCTTCTCAAAGTAACACACAATTTTGCAGGATTATATAGTCCGATTGCCGCAATTCCACTTGTAGATGCATAAATAAAAACAGATAAAATCAAAAGTATCAAAAGGGTACAAACACATTTAACCATGATTTAACACACAATATTGCATGATCAAAGGTATCATTTGCTAGAATTCTAGTTCAAGATCCATTGATCAAGACTAATTTCATCTGCTTCTCAAACTAACACACAATTTTGCAGGATTTAATGGTCCAATTGGCACAATTCTTCTTGAAGATCCATAAATAAAATCAGTTAAAAACTAAAGAGTAAAGACACATGAATAAAGACTCATTTTACCATAATTAGCACACAATAGACATGATTGAATTGTTAAATCGCCATTAAAGATCCGAAATAAAACAACAGAAATCAAGCAAATACCTTCTTGAATGAAGACTGATAACCCAAAATCAGCTGCTTTCAGCAGAGCCTTATCACTTTTATCAGAAAGCAAGAAATTTTCAGGCTTCAAATCCCTATGCATCACACCCATAAAATGACACACATGAACCACATTAACAATTGATCTACAAATAGAAGCTGCAGCTCTTTCACTATAATGACCTTTAGCAATAATCCTATCAAAAAGCTCTCCACCTTCACACACCTCCATAACCAAATGCACAGACTGCTTATCCTCATAAGCACTAAATATGGAGTTATTTTGGAAACTAATAGAGTTGATCTTAAAAGTCAAAGTACAGATAGCTTCGACCTACCGTATTCATCAATTGGAGCATCATAGTCATAGCTAGTAGTGACGAACGGGCCACCAGAGGTTCGGCCAAAATTTGTTCCTCCATGATACTGTTTCGTTTTCAAACATGAACATTTCAAATGTTACTTTAAAAAGTGATACTGTCATCTCACTGAAACTATTTTATAATGGTTAAAAATAAAAGCACAAGTAAAACAACCATGTAGTAGTTGAATAATGATCCACCCTTTTGTATAATAAAAAAAAAAACATCGATATTGCTAAATGAGTACTTGTGTAATGTTAGCTATGTTCTTTTCAAATCTTTTTATATAGCTATAAAACACATCAAATAATTTTATAAATTAACAAATATATTTTAAAAATATGATTTAGGCATTTCTAATTCTCTATCCTATTAATTGAATTTCAGCAATATTATTTCTGCCTTTTTTTTGGAGAATTCAATTTTTTTATAAAGTACAATGTGGTTTGCTTATACATTTCAAATATTTCTAAAGAGTCACAGATGTAAAAAAATTTGCATATTAATTTTATTATTATAGATTTTAACACTTGCATATAGTTCTGCCAAGAAATCTAATGATTTTCTCATAGAACATTCAAAATCCACACAAACTAAAAGTCTAAAAACAAACTAGTGGAAAATTACTTAACTTTGTACCGACAAAGAGACCAGCAAGTATGCAAAGGTTCAGATATATGACATGTGCATTTAACACTTTTATCTTATTTTATCTGTAATTGTATATTTGTATGTCATGTGCTAATTTATATATTTCTTTTACCACGATTTGATTATATGGGAAAAAAAATCCAAGCGGTCATCATGTGATGGTATTTTAATTGTGTAAGTAAATAACTAAGAGTGGCCTTTAGTTTCACATTCAAGTAATAAAAATCTTGGATGAGTTGGTGATCACTTAGTATTCTTTTAGCCGGTCATAAATAAATAAATAAATAAATAAAAAGATAACTTTTTCTTCTTTTCTTTGTTTCCCCTTTGACATATTTTCGTATTTAAGTAATAAAAATATTTTATTTAGAGTCAAACACAAGGGGTCTTCTAGATCAGCTGATAGAGTGCCTTGTCGGAGAATTGAGGGTGCTAGTTCAAACACCACCCCAAAACATTCTATTTCTCAAACATGCCATTTTCGCCACGTAAATAATATTGTACTGGTCCACCGCAACGCGGGTAAATAAACTCGTTTGATTTATTTTTATTATGAGTTTTCATACGTTACATCAAACTCAGTAATAATGAAATAAAATGTTCAGCGTCACAAACTTTTTTCACACCAGAGGTCTCTTTATAGAGCCTCCCATTGCTCTTATCGGCTATAAGTTATTGTTATGATAGATTGTTGAAGCACATATTTTTAAAAGCATGTTGTATCTTATACAATAATAGGTTAATCTTTGCAAAATTGTTGCAAAGAGTTTCAAGACATAGTTATAAATCGTTTAACCAAGAACTCTGGTTTAAAAAACTCTAATAATTTTCCTTTAACATCTCTCATTCACCTTGTATTTTTTCTTCTTCCACCATATCTTCTCTCTCCTCTAGAAACTTCTAAAATAGACGTGTTTAAATTTAAAATCCAAAAATTTCGGATAGTGAATTTTACTATCCGAATTCGAATTTCGGATTCGGATATCCGTTCGGATATTTGAATTAAAAAATATAGTATTATTTAATATTTAATTATTTTTTTATTAATAAATCCAAAATATCTGAAAACATCTGAAATATTTAATTAATTTTAATATTTGTAAATTTTATAAAAATATTTTGAATATCCGAAATATCCGAAAATTCTCAAACTCACTATCCGAATCCAAATCTGAAATTTCAGATTTTTGGATTTTTGAATATTTCGCATTCGGTTTCGGATTTGGATATTTTTAAACACCCCTAGCTAAAAACTCTTTACTGGAGAAGCACTAAAGTGAAATTCGTTGACTACGTGAACGTTGTGTGGATCGTTTGAGAGTTTTCTGTAGGCTTGTGTCTGTGGTGACTTATAGGCTCGGATGAGATTGGGCAGGGTCAGTTTGCTCTTTTTCTTTTTTCTTTCGATCGATCGAATTGGAAGTTGAGAAAATGAAAGGGTAGAACACTTCTCGGGTGTCGGCACAATCCAAGAAGTAGTATCTCACCATTTATAGCAACATGAAGTAGCGAGAGTTTCAGAAAAGACTACCGACTTGGCCTACTTTGATTGCGTTATTCTTCTCATTTCGAAAGAAGAAGTAACCCTACTGATGACAATAGATTTAGTAGACGGGGGTTTTGCTAAGAATGAAACTTTTTTCCTAAAGCTAACTCACCTAAATGACCTTCCTAGAAAAAGGATTTCATACTGTGTTGAATCTTTTGATTATGTTCTTGCGTCTGCTTGCCCTTTTCGTGGAGCTCAACTAGTTTTTTTCGGTTTCTTGTAGAGTTGTAAGTGCAATTTGATTTATAAATTTAATCAAATTTCAACTGAATTAGAATATGAATTCCATTTCTTAATGCATTTGTTAGTAAATTATTTATGATTTAGTTTCAAAACTAATTATCAAGTCTCCCATGATTTTACTATTTCCTATCTAACAAAATTACATATTATAAAATTGATGTTTAATTATTTATAACTTCCGTATATATTTATCAAATGTATATTTCTAAATCACATGTGACTTCTATATACAACTATATATCAGGTAGAAAATGGCCCGGTTGACATGTAGGTGTAATGATGAAACAAATAACACAATTTTATACAGTACATTGAGCATAGCTTATGTTACCGGAAACCTGTCCTACTCATGATCTGAGCACGAACCACCCGTCTGCTCGTCTTCAATGACCGAGGCCTGTGGTTCACCCGACAGTTGGCTAGTTTCCTCTTAGGAAGCAGGTGGTTCCGGCTTATGTTACACCACGTCTTGACCCTGCCCTGTTACATCATTATATGAACCCCAAGCATTAGCATCTGAATCATTCATTGGCTTGTCTTTGAAGACAGGGATCGGTAGTTCATCGTTCACATCTGATAACCGTTGGCTTGTTTGTTTGAAAGTAGGAGATTCTGGTGTATGTTGTGGTTCTTTTTGACTCTGTGGTTCTATATTGGCATCTGAATCAGTCATCCTCTCATCTTCGACGGATGGGAGCAGTTGTTCATTGTGAGCATTATCATCTGAATTCCAGCTATCAACATCTGAACCATAAATCTGTTCATCTTTTGCCTCTAAGAACAGTAGTTCGCTGTCGGTGTCTGATAAGCTCCGTCGGCTAGTATCTACAGAAGCAGGTGGTTCGGGGTAATGTGACTCGCTTTGAATCTGTCTTGTTTCCACATCATCTGCATCTGAATCATTCGTCTCCGAGTCTTTCACGGCTGGGAATGGTTGTTCATTGTCAGCATCCGGTAATAACTGCAATCTTGTTTCTTCAGAAGCACGTGGATCCTTTGCATCATCATGTGAACTCGAGTCATCAACATTTAAATCATCCTTCTTGTTTTCCATAGCCTGTGACACGACTTTATTATTAGCATCTAACGAGGAGTGTTTGTTATCGCGCTTTGTTTCATCATCATCAGAGCTCCAATCGTCTGAATCCGAATCTGAACCATCCATCTGCTGGTTGTTTATAGCCAATAGCTCTAGTTTATCATGAATACTTGGCATAAATGGTGAATTAGAAGCACTTGCAGGTGACGATGAAGACTGCTGACGTGTTTCTTGAACAGTTTGAGTTTCTTCATCATCGTCGTAAAGTGCTTCGAGTATCATTTTAACCGCATCTTTCATAATCATGATCTTATCCCGAGTGTGTTTCCAATACTGTTTGTTTGATTTTCTAGGCGTCGTGTCCTTTTGATTAAGTCTGGTTTGCATGGCCAGTGTTTTTCTCACTTCATTACATGTATGATCCAATATCTTCAAGAAATCGCGAACAATTGCAAACAATCGTAACCCTTCATCTTTACCAGATTTCCCGTGGAAATAATCCGCTGTGCTCTTCACCACTGTCATTATCCGTTTCTCTTCTTCAATCATCCACTTAATATCAGCTTCTGCATGCTCCAGAAACCTATTGAGGGCGTTATTAAACTCAGTAGCTCCTTCTGCTTTTGTCATCTCCTCGTTCATAAATTCTTTAGTTTTCTTCAACATATTTCCTAGTTTAGAAACCGTTGAAGTTAGCATCTCACCATCAACAATGGCTGCTTTTTTCACATCGTTGAGTTCCTCGCTTAATTTGGAAACAACCTCCATACCCAACTTTTTTAGATATTCTGGTGATTCGTTGTTTGGTTCAAGGCCTCGATTCCTAGCCACCTTGATTCCTTCATAACGGATGATTTCTTGAACCACAAATGATAAAAGAGTCGTTTTTCCATCTGTGCCTTTGACATCAGAAAGTTTTAAAAGGGTGTCGAGCTTGAACGCCTGTGCCCCGCCACGGTACGTACCATCATTCATTCGATTACCCGTTTTCAGAACTGCTTCTAGAAGCCTCAGGAAGAGTCTGCTGCTTGTAAGCTTGTTGCATGCTACCTGTAATTCAGGTAAGTATGATGAAAACAAAATATCAAACTTCTTAATTACCAAAGATAATCTCATGCATTACCTCCAAAGTGGTAAATGATTCTTTAGCCACATGGTAATCCTCATGAAGGGAACTCATGAACAACAAAGCTTCAAGACGTTTAAATGCAAACGGGATCTCAACCAAGTTTTTGAGAAAGCGTTCGGAAGTACCAAGTTGGTTAAGATTGCCATTGAATAACCGAAGTCTTAGTTCTTCTTCTTGAGTTGGTGACATTTTCAACAAAGTTGAAATAAGCTCAACCGGAAGCTCAGTCCCTAATCACACACTCACATGAGAATGTATAAATAACTAGTTCATTGAGCAACACAAAATGCAACGAATAGTCTGTTGAGATTAATTAATAAAATCTAATCACCTTTCTTAACAGCATCACAAACTTGTTCAGTTGTAACATTCAATGCCCTTAGAAGAATAGCTAAATTCTGAGACTTTTTGGAATCGATGATCTGAATTAGCTTCGTTTGAGATTGTAAGTTTGAATCAATCTTCCCACGTTCTTTCTTGTTTTGAGCAGCCACATAACCAAATAGACCCACCATCATCTCCTCATCAAACCTGTTTGAGTATATATGTTATCATATGTATATGCAGTTGAATTTAGTAATCAAAATGAATGATTTGTATTGATTTAAAGCCTTACTGAAACGATCCATCTTTAAGATGGTGCCAGACCATAGAACGGTTTTGAACAGCGTTCACCTTGTCCCAAAAGAATGGCCTTAACTTGGTTTGTGTGGTACCAGAATCTCCATCTTTATTGTTTTCCGCCTTAACAGTGGTATTCCTTGGACTATCTGATGAGGACAGTTTTTTGTTTGGTGGAGGTACGCATCCAGCCTTTGGTGGTGGTGGTGGTACTTTCGAGCCAGAAGGTGGTGGTGGTGGCGGTGGAGCTGGTTGACCACCTCCTTGTGGGCCAGTTGGTGGTGGTGGTGTTGGCGGTGGAGGTGGTGATGCTGACGCTGCTGGTGGTGAGAAAATAGACAATTTTCCTGGTGGGAGTGGTAAAGATCCAGTTCCTGATTCATCGACGCTGTCAAGCAACTTCTTGATCTTAGGAGCACGAAGCGACACTCTCATTGATCTTTGTAGAGAACCTAATTTGGCTTTATAGCCCTTGGAGCGTATGTTGACAATAAGTTCATCTTCCTCTTCTTGGTGTGATGCATTTGCCTTTGCATTCGCATTCACATTCGCATTTGCATTGGCTGGTTTAAGTGCATCACGTCCAAGACAACAAAACAAGACCAAAGCAAAAAGGCCCAGTGTTACCACCATAGTTGTCACAATGACACCTATCAACAACACTGGTCCGCCAATTGATCCAGTATCAGCAAGCTTACGAGAGGGCCTAGAGTAAGAAATTTCCAACTCTTCATGTGATGTAAGTAAGGCCCGAATAAATGAACGCCTGCCTGCAAATGGTGTGCTTGCGGACCCATGATTGGATGCTGCACTTGGGCATGCCCTCTTTTGTAAATGTTCATTAAGTTTTCTGAAAACCGACGTTTGGTGGTCATATGGATGATAATAATTAGAAAGTTTTTCTTGCCACTCTTCTTTTCCACAATTGTTAGATGTGGATCTTTTGCAGGTTAAGCAATGTAGGCTATATTCCTCGATAGGTATAGTATTTTGTGCACACCCTTTCACATTGTATAGCGTCGGCTGCACAAGCAACATTTCACAGAATCTATTAAATAAAAGCAGAACAAGTAAAAAAACAACATTGTGATGGAAATGGGTCATAAGAATGGAGACAAAACTATATTTATTCAACTTCTAACTAATATTGCTTCCAATAGTAATCTAAATCTTGGAAATGATATCAAATCAAGCTTCATTTCTAGCATATACAATAAGGATTACAAGGATGCCAAGGGTGAATGCAGTAATAACAATGGGGATTGACGTGTGACGACATGCTAATGTTAGAGACAATGCATTGCAGATAGTCTAACAATAAGTAGGATTCATCGTCAGTCTAACAATAAGTAGGATTCATCGTCACATCCTCCTCATATATTCTAACGTTAACATGATCAATTAAACATGAATTTTCTAGTTATTGATGGCTTCAAATTTCATATCTTTGGCATTCTCCATTTGAATTGTCACATTTGACAATTTCCAAGAGCTACTATTAGCAAATATAGTCATTCAGTGAATCAATTTTTCAAGTCAGATTTGAACCTTTCTTATATTCATGCTGCTTGATCAAAAAGAATAAATGAATAAGTTCAATATCTAAATTGACTTCACATGATAATATAGCCAAAATAATCAAATACTAGATGATAAATGTAGAACATTTCAATGATATAGTCAATGAATTTGAACCAAGGTCCCAATACTCCATATTACAGAAAGATGAATCTAAATGATTAATGGAGAATCTTACTGCATTTTCTTCAACAAGTTGAGATGTCAAATGGGCTTCATTTCCATTTGAAGTTTCTCTATGAATCGAACGATTTCCGTCCAAAAGATCTACCAAAACTACACACAGAAGAGCTACAAAAACACCTACAGAACCAAGCCTTTTCGCAAAGCAGATTGTTCCATTCCATACCACAGGCCTTCTCATTTGAATCAATGATATGATTATACAAATATACAATTATACCAAATTGAACATTGATTCGAGCCTCTAAAGTTTACCCCCAAACAAGCTCAAATCCCTTTTGCTTCTTGAAAATATATAATTCAAAACCTCACTAATTCCCAACAAAAATGTGATCTTTTTCTTTCTTTTTTTCCTACATTCAAATTCAGATTATAAACATGCTCAAAATTTCACGAAATTCCCAATCTTTTTATGTGATTCTTGTTTCAGAATACAATCTCCAAACAAAACACACAATTTCTTCTGCGGATTGAGAATCAGAAACGAAATCAAAAAGAAACCCACAAATCTTTTTGCCTTCAAAATGATTCGAAACACTTCAAACCTAATTTTCAGACAAAAAGAAATGAAGGTTCTAGCTCATTTCTGACCCCCAAATGCAAAAGGAAAATGAAGGTGTTATGGGAATCGGTTTAGTCGATCGAAGAACTTAAAAAATAACGGGTCCAAAAAAGTCAAAATGTTGGGGAAAAGTGAAGATTATAAACTATAATTTTCGAAGAGATCGGCTGTTAGGGGAAATTTCACGATGGGTTGGCCAGGTTTGATTGTATTTTAGGAAGAACAAATCATAAGAGAGGCAGGAAATGAATTTCTCGACAAACTCTGGTCTACCAATGGCACTTCTTTTATCAAACAAACATATAATTTTTTATATACAAATAAACATATTATCAAACTTTTATAAAAATATTTACAAATATACTACAGAAGTTCATGTTCGTTTAGTTAATTAACAAAACAATTTTTTTTAATTTTCGTTCATTTATTAAACGAACGAAAGTAAAGGTGTTTTTACTAAATAAATCTTAATATTTGTTTGTATCTTATTAGTAATCATATTAGTTATATGTCTTTATATATATGATATACGTCCGACCCAACCCATATCTTGAACATGCATCAAGTAAAGCAGGGATTTCTTTACAAAACCGTATAAGTAGTCCTAATTTTACCAAAATTTGACGTTCTTATGCTAATTAATCGTCATATAAGACAAGAAAAAAAATTGTTTTCATAAAATCATTAGCAGAGTCAATATACCCCTATATTAACCTTCTCTGAAATACTAAGATACAAAGGGGATGTAGCTCAGATGGTAGAGCGCTCGCTTAGCATGCGAGAGGTACGGGGATCGATACCCCGCATCTCCAAAGTTTTTTCAACTTTTAGCATTTTCTGCCATTGATAATGCCAAACCAACGGTGGTTTCACATAACTCCCACCTGTAATAGCATTTCACAGATTCATCTTTTTTACTTGATTATGAATTGGTACCTCAGTGGATTACACCATATGATCTCTTCAATTGAAGCTTAACGTATGTTGAGTATCAGTATGCATCACAGGTGTTTGATGAAATGCTTCACTCAACCTTCGAAGACGATAATATAATAGTCACGGATTGCGATGTACCCAACTCACAATACCTAAATTGACTTCACGTGCCTACATTGCCAGCGCACAACACAACCACCATTTTCACCTTTCCATACCCACACGATCACGCTTCAACGTCTTATACCATACGCATAATCAACTGTACACTGCTCTAAACTTGCTAACTTCAGCTCTGGAACAGCATCCATCACTCACAACCATGAGTGATAACTTGATAGCAAAACTAAATCCGCCATTTTCACTTCTTCAAAGCTTCTGCAAGTTTGTTAGCAAAGAGAAACAATGTTCTGTTACGTCGGTAAAGCTACGAAGATCTTCATCTTCATCGTTGTCGTCGTTGTCATCACCGGCCTCATCGTCGGATTCGGAGTCCTCCGGAAGAACATTCATCAGAAATCTCGTAAGTGCTCCGGCGAACAATGCTCCGTTTCCGATTACTCTCCTCCGCCACCGTTACAGATTCCGTTCACCTCAGTACCTAACCCTAATCCATCC
>BJCN01048355.1:0-14171 GCA_018326445.1 Flaveria brownii | reverse complement strand
GTTCGATCCTGTTTGCTCACTCCTCCGTGATAAATTCCAGACCCGGAATTTGAGGGTGTGACAGTGAATCTGGACCATCTGACGACGTTCGAGACGGTGGCGATGGATTCCGGTGCGAAGGAGAAGGTGATGAAGGATGTGGATATGTTTTTGCAGAGGCAAGGGTATTATCGGAAGGTTGGGATTGCTTGGAGAGGGTATTATCAGAAGGTTTTGTTTTTATTTTTTATTGTTTTAAAAAATTACAACAATTATTATAATCTAATATAATTTATATAACTAGTCATTTAAATATAAAATGACTAAAGTACTCTTACATTTAACTGTAAAAACAAACATAGTTAGTATCAAGGATCGTTACAAAAATGAAACCATAAGACATGATATGATCAAAGATTTCATTTTATATTGAAATTATTAAAATGGTTAAACCATACTGACTAACACCAAAATTTACTAATGTAACCAGAACAATTATGGGTTGTTTGAGATTGCTTTTTAAAACTTCTTTTGATTTTTTTAAAGGGGTGAAAAAGATAAAAATATCACTTCAAAAATAACCAGAAGTTAAAAAATTTAATTTTTAGAGGGATATTTTTGTCTTTTTCTAAGTTAAAACAATCCCAAACTAACGAAGACCATAAGCCCTAATCAATCCTCATCGACCTGCAGGTCATCTGATCTGATAATGTCGACTTTCTTCCATCGTTATCTTCACACAATTTCGTCATCATCACTATCATCATCTACACCCCCCATTATAACATACCTCACAGAAACCCTAGGGTTTCCCAAATCAAGAGCCCTATGGTTCTTCAATCGATTTTCATCCACCGAAACCAACCCCGAATCCGTGATCTTCTTCTTGAAATCTCAAGGATTCAAGAACACAGACATCCACAAATGGGTAACTGAATCTCCCCGAATCCTATTTTCAGACGTCGAGAAAACCCTAAAACCAAGGGTTCAGTTTTTTCAAGATTTAGGGCTCAACGGTCCAGATTTGGGTAAGTTTATCTCCAAAAATCCGGATTATTTATCCAATCGATTTGAAGAACGATTGAAACCCTGTATTGATGTTGTAAAAAGATTGATGATTGATGATCATAACAATGAGAATTTGATTCGAACGTTGAGAAGGTGTAATTGGGTTGACGTAAAGCAACCTGTAGCTAAGGTTTCTGCTAACGTTAAGTATTTAGAACAATGTGGGATTGTTGGTGCACAGCTTGCTACTGTTATAACTAGACAACCAAGATTGTTGATTATGGGTGAATTAGAGCTTAAACATCTTGTTTCTAAGGTGTTAGATATGGGATTTTCGATTGATTCAAGAATGCTGGTTCATGCTCTGTATACTGTTAGTTGTTTGAGCGATGAAACGTTTGAAAGAAAGTGTGATTTGTTTCAATCATATGGGTTCACCAAGGTTGAATTTTTGGATATGTTTAAGAAGGCTCCTGGGTTGCTTAGAGTATCTGAGTCGAAACTGAAATTGGGGATTGATTTTCTTCTGAACACAGTTAAGTTTGACAAGCAAGTGTTGGTTCGTCGGCCCACGTGTTTGATGCTTAGTGTGGAGGAAAGACTGATTCCTAGGTACAAAGTTTTGAATATTATGATGTCGAAAAGGATTTTGAAGAAAATGCCAAAGTTTTCTAATGTGATTTGGTTGCCTGAAGACGTGTTTTTAGAGAAATTTATTTCCAAAAACAGAGATTATGCTGAGGAGTTGTTGTTGGCTTACAAGAGTGGGAATTTGATTTTGCAGAATGAATGAAACACAAATTTAGGGTAGTGGTTTTTTGATTCTGATTGACAGAATACAATTTAGAAGTGCAAAATATAGTAATCGGTTTTAGGGCGATCTCCAGAGATGTGCAGGTTATTTTGAGTGAGTTGCAAAAAAATCTTAGTTGGAGTTTCTTCAGTGTACCTTTATAAAATTTTGAGTGTTCTGCAAATATTCATGTTAGGGTTTTAATACAAATGGGGAATTTTGTTCATTTTGGATTTGTTGCTAACCCTTTTTGTTGTAAAGATTTAGATGGCGTATCAATGAATCAACTTTAAACACAAATGATGTGTATTTGGTTCGTTGTGTTTATGACACAATGCTCCTTTGACTTTATCTGCAGCTGATTGAAAGTTGTCCCTAATTAATGAATAATATAAATTATACTGTTCATAAGTATGGATATCTCTTTTCAGAGAGTTGAGTTTTTAGTAATTCTGAAGTCAAAAAGTCAAATTTTAGAGTTGAAAAGTCAAATCCTGGTCAAATTGGGGTGAAATACTGCTAATTTTCTGTATTATGATCTGTGTATTGCTCATAGAGTCAAAAGGTTGAGGGCTAAACTGTTTTGGGTATCTAAAGTCATTGTTTTGTAGGTCTCTTTCATAGCTCGCAACTCACTTGCAATTAGCTCAGTAAAAACTTGCTTGTAACTCAGCTCCAGCTACTTGACTTGTATAAACATCCGAGTCGAGTTTGAGCTAAATAAAATTTCAATTATGGGACATACCTTGCATGTTGATGGTTTTGTCTTTTTCTTTATTACATGTTTTTTACAGGAAAAGGCCAACTTTTGAGCTAAATAAAATTTCAATTATGGGACATACCTTGCATGTTGATGGTTGTCTTTTTCTTTATTACATGTTTTTTTACAGGAAAAGGCCAACTTTTGACTCTCCATATGTTCAAACGACATGTTCAGCTGAATGTCCTACCCTCGGTAATTACAAAACTATAACTTACGATCAAACACTTCAACTCTGGTAACAAGCAAAGAGGAGGGTTATAAAATGTTGTCAATCATCTCAACCTGAAAATAGTTCAAGTCCATCCTCAAAACACAACATATAAATATGAAACACACCTCAAGCCGAATAAAATGAACAATTTTCTCAAGTATTAGCTTCTAACATTTTGGCATCTAAACAACATTTTACTCTCGTTTTCTACTTTCGAAAAGAACATGAAAAAACAGAGAAAAGATTATACGACACAAAGAATTATAATATAAAAAATATATAACTCAACTCCACTCGGTTTATTAACATCCAGCTGCCTTTAAAAACTTGTCATACGGGCTCGAAGGTGGAAGCCTAAAAGAATGTTGTTGAGTGAACTCTTTTGTACAAGATATGGGTTGATCATGCATGTCACCATTTGTTAATAATTTGATATCTTCTGGGAACTCTGTTTTCTGTATAAACATCGAACAAAAAACATAATTTTGTTAAGCTCACTTTCTATGGTTGACTTTTGACATAATAAATGGAATCCTAGTAACTTCAAGTTTGATGAGAATCATTGTGGATATGTAGAAAGACATGATAGCTGTAAAATCTATAAAAGAGTATTATAAGATTTCAAGTTGGAATTACCTGGACATCAACATAAATTTGTTTGCAACTACTACGTTTGACTAATGAGAAAATGTTTATGTGAAGAAATTTTACTTACAGGTCCGAAATTACGGACATTTTTTTTTTTAAAAAAAAGTTGAACGTCACATCAGATGCCATATGACATACACATGCAATAAAATGACAAATAAGATGCAAGGTCAATAATTTTTTAAAAGTAAGCAAAAAAGGGACCTGATATGTTGCTACAATCGGAAATAATTGGTTTCAAAAATCATTGCTAGAATGTAAGTTGTTTACTGTTCTGCACATGATTTAAAGTTCTTTGCTAGAATAAGGGGCACGTAAAGTTCATTTCTATTTTATGCAGTCTACCCTAAATTAAAGTAGTTTTCCTTTAGCGTGAAAAGCAATAGTTATAAGATAAAATGGTGACAAAAGTAGTAAGTATACAGTTCAAGAACTGAATTAAGATTCTTACGGAGTTTGATGTAATTAGGCTTTTATTTTCTTGTTCACCCGATATAATTATTGTCATGCAATCTTGTTGCTTCTTAAAACTCTGAAGCACAGACATCTTTTGTTGTTTTCCCGTTACCAAAGCCTCACATTGATCTTTGACTTGGTCATATGGTACAGGAGTTGAGGAAACGGGCAAGCTTGCAACCTGTCGGGCTGTTTCCAGTACCTGTCAATGGCACAATGTAACACTTTTACTCATTTTATTTTCTGAATTCTGATTGGAAGTTATAGTATATATTGATAGTTAGGGTGTTTCGATGGCAAGAATTGCTTAAGGAGATCAAAAAAATAATAAAAAAGAATTAGTTGTTCGAGTGTTTGGAACATTTTTGAGTATTTTAAGCAACGGTAACATGGCAAAAAAGTATTGTTTTAAATATAATACTGAGTATCTATGTTCAAAACAAATCACCCTCCCCAAACCCTACTTTATGAGTGATAATGTACAAATCAATGCATTTCTTTAACAACTATAACCCATTTTATAAAATTGGTACTTTACTTCTTAATTACCTTTTAACACTTTTCACATATCATGTTAATGAAAGTAATAATGTTAGGTAAAACTACAAGGATAAACAAGTACAAGTACTTTTTACTTTTACTTAAGTAATCAGCTTTGTTGCAGTTGGTTTGAAATTAATGATTCAAAACTGAAAGCAAAACATCAAGACAGGGCATAGAAATAACAAAGGTGAAAGCGCAACATACCGATTCCAATAACTGGTTAACACTCAAAATATCAAGTGAATTCATGGAGAGAGAATCTTTGCGACCTGATTGGCCTACATATTGTTCTTGAAATGTATCATCATCAGTTTCATCAACATGAGGCATTACCTAAACATAACACAACATTTTAGCAATATTTTATTGGACTAAAGAAACAACGAATTAGAAGTGGTATTTGAAGAGTTACCTCATCAAAAGCCTGAAACTCTGTTTGGGCAACTGGAGAACATGGCAGTGGTGTCTCCATATATAATTGTCCACCCAAAGGATATTCGTCATCAGGAGAAAACTCCTGTGAAAGTTGTGCCTTCATATTCAACTGTTCTTCCTGGAGAAATAAAGATAATGGTTACAATTATTGTTATATGTAATTAGATTTGATTGTGTGAATTTAAACAATTTGTTACTAGAAGAAGAAGATTCTTATAGAATTAGTTCGGTGGAAAACTAGGCTAGGCAGGTAACGGATCAAAACATGTGACCCGGAAACGCTTTTTATTCCTTTAATCTCTTATAAATAACTAATTTGTTAAATCTTGATAGAGGGAAGCTATGTATATCAATGATAATGTGAAACCTTTTTTAATAAAGCAATTAGAAGGTATTATGCGTTTGGATTCATATAATTTATATTTGAACAGTTTGAACCGCTTGACCTGTTTAATAGAGGTTATCTTGAACAACAAAAAATAAAAGCTCCATCTACATTTTATGCAATCTGGTTTCCTCCATGATCATTTTAAGGTCCAATTTATTCATTTTCTCATCTCAATTTAATGGGTCCTCAGTCAATACAAAAAGGGGTGTACCCGGTGCTTCATTTAGCTCACGCTTTGCGCATGTTCCGGGGATTGCTTCACAATCTAATGTACACAACCTGATCCTACACTTGCAACTTCAAGGTCACAAAGCAACAACCATACCAGTTGCTCTCCTGCCCTCTCCCCAGTCAGTACAAAATAAAAGCAAAACTGACAAATGGGTGGACCGTTGATATCTTTGTTAAGATTCAAAATTTTCTTCTAACAAATCTACTGATGACATGACACCACATTTTATTTCCAAAACAGCGGTTGTGGCAACTTAAATACCCGTTTTGCACATTATAATGTTACTCTACAAGAAATAACAGATGAGGGAGTAAAGTGTAAACACCTCTGATAAATTCTCAAACTTTGGAAGCAAGTGGGTCAGAAGTGTGTCTTTTAACAGTTGATCGTTTAATTCAATTGCAGAGAGTGACTTCAGTGCAGCAGCTTCATTTTTTGGTGATCCATAGAAATTTTCACCAGGTTTTGTACAAGTTACCTGCAGCTTCATACCTTCATCCATTGCAAGATAAGGATCCATCTGCATAAGGACTAACTTTAGCAAATATAATTCGAAAATGGCTTGTAGGGTGGGTTGGTTAAACATTCAAAATGGGTCAGGGTTGACCCGGAAATCTTTAGTTCAAGAAATTAATAAAAAGATCATATCGTTTTGACCCAATTCTTATATGGACCAAGTTATTTAGATAGGTGAGAACCTTTATCATGGTAGTGCAATAGCAATATCTATTTCTATGACAAAATAGAGGTGAGACAAAACATGAGTAGCATGAAAAAACAACCAACCGTTTCTTCAGTTAAAGTTGCCTTAACAATAGGAATCAGCTCCAAAAGATGGCTTGCACTTGCAGAAACAATAATCATGCACGATGCCAATGTGAAGAGAGACCTTCTCTGGGATGGTTGGAGACCACCTTTAAAATGTGAAAAATTAATATTAGAAAATTATGATATAGATAATAATTGGGTGAAACATGTACACTGTTGCTGCCAATAAACAATACATGATTATGATTTTAACACATTAAAAATCTTGTGAACAATAGAAATTTGACAAACGGTTTGATTGAATGTAAATCCTATTATCTTACCTTGTTGATCTAAGGAGATGCTTTCAAGGGAAAATGCCAGCTGGAAGCACCGGATCAATGCCATATGATTTGAGTTCTGGAAAAAGGTCATGCATAAAGGATTGAGTAAATAGAAGAAAACGAACAAATATAAGATCTTATCCAATTGTTTTAAGTAAAGATCACACCTTTGCTAAAGTAGAAAATAAAGCGAGATTGTATGTCTGTGCCATTGCCTCAAAATTTGCAGGGGTATTTCCTGTCATTGTTGCTTGAACCCAAATTGATGAAAGCACTAGGCCGACTTGATGCCGACTCAGTCGCAAGGAACTTGAGTTCTATATATATCAAAACATATGAAAAAATATAGGATGAAATATTCAGAAATGGAAAAGTTAAAATGTGATAACGAATTTTAGAAAAAGTTGCATCATACTGTTTTCCCATCTGGCAAAGATTCACTGGCATGATTTTCTTTCTCCCCTGAGAAATTTTCATTTGTTGCCTCCCATGAAAACAATGGGAGAATGCCAGATGGCATAAGCACATTAAAGAACACACGATGTGCAAGAATACGTGTTTCATGATCAGGGTGTGACATTGCTAAAAGCAAGTGATGAAACAGAGCATCAGGGAATGCCTGTATAGAAGGAATTTAACTATTAGAAATGAAGTGAATTTATGAAATTGCCCTTCTAACATGCTGCTAATAACATAATTTGTACTCACTTTTTTGTGGTAGGATATGTTTGGAACAGAACTAATAACTTGTGCAGTTCGATAAAGAGCGGACATGGTTGTTCTAGCTAAAGAAGCACTTGCTGGAATATTCTCGAGCAGTACAGCCATCATATCAAGAATTGGTCCCACATCTCCAACCTACAAACAATCAATTGAAGTAAAGCATTATCAAAGTTATCAATTTATTTGTCAATATATCAAAAGAAAGGAACATTAGTTAGAATCTCACCAAAACTATTTAATAGATGGGGGATTCACCCATTGGTATGCATTTACTATTTGGTTTGTATTTTGTTGCCAACGGGTCAACCAGGTAGAAATTCCGTAAATTAGCAATAAATGAAATGGGTCAAGACTGTTTAAAAAATATAATTTAAAACAGTGTATTTTACTCCCTAAAACCTTACATAAATCAATTTAGAAAATTGGATTATTTTTTAAATAATATAATTTTTATAATCATAATTGACATTAGTTAACTAATAACGTTTGGTCAAAAGATAGTTTCAAGCCAACTCACATCGTAACAAAATATTACAGGTTACTCAACTCACCCATTAACAATTTTTGTAATCATACTATATTGATTAATTAATTGTAAAACTCAAAAAGAAGAAAATAAAACCGCTGGCAGGTGAACACGGCCTATTTTAATCTGCTCTAATACTATACGTTTTTACTTGAACCCATTTTCACCTGTCCCCCGCCCCACCCCCCCACCCCCGGTTTTTTTTCTTTTACAAATATAAGAGAAGCTAACTAAAAAACATCAAAAGATCCAAGGAATGTTAACAACCTTATGAGAGAGACTTGAGATACAATTTTCCAAAGCACATTGAAGATCAATATATGAGCTATCAGATCCCAATCTAGGACTTATGGGTTCAGACAAATTTTGTAAGCATTTCCGCAAATGCTTAATAAGATCGCTTATTGCACCAACAATGGCACCCGAGACCTGTTGCTTTACATATTGTGACAATTGTGTAGCAACATTTGCAATGTGCGTTTGCATAACTGGCTGTTTAATAACATCCTTGTGATCCAAGTGTTTGACCAAGATTGACAAAAGCTGATGGGATTCATCATCTGTTAAAATGATAAAAAGGTTGTGAAGCTATAGGAGGTGATTGTTTATTAATGTAGGCAGCAAGATAGATGGATCGAGTAGATTGGGTAACGGGTCAAAACAAATTCATGTTAGTTATGTTTGCCAAGAAATAACTAGTATTATGACATTAATCTAAAATTTTGGATTGATAGACTTAGGAGGTTCCATGCTTTAAAAATAGACTTTGGGCTACTTATAACCCGCTAGATCCATAATGTCATTTCCCTTTTAGCTAATTTCTTTATTTGGCCCCTTTGTGTTAAAATACAACCGAAACCGATCCATTCAAAAGTGAGTCAAAATTTGCACATGTATTTATAGTTAATGGTATATACTTAAACTGAAAAAAAAGAAAAATCTAACCTGATCCCTCTAACACCATCTGCAGATACTTTAGAATAGGAAAAGCCAACCCCTTTTCTGGTAACCAATGTTTTTCAGTGTCGAAACTATGGAAAAGGGGTTCAAGTACACGTCGTAGAGTTGTTCCCTCTTTTGCCAAGCTGGCCACATTATGCAAGCAAACTCTGGACCAATAAGAAGGGCTTTTGTCTACATCACTGTAAAAAATGGAAAAAAACATTAATATTTATATATGAGACAAAACTTATGATCTGTATATATATAAGTGCACTTACCCCATGGGAACATCTGTTTTGAAGTTAACGACATCTGTGATCATCTTGTTTGTATCCAAGAATGATCCATGGTCAGCGTGTTCTTGCGCATTTTCTTGATTATTTGGAGCGTCCATCAAATTATCCAAGGTTACTGACACAATCTTTAAAAAAAATTGTTCAAATCAACAAAAGTTGCAATATTTGTGAAGAGATTTAGGTCAAAAATTAAATATGAAACCACCATGCTTCATACATTGTCAAAGTCCATAGAGATATGAGATTGCTCGCCCATAAACCGCACCTATTCAAGTAAAAAGATCAAAAACAATATGAGATAATGAAGTCAGTTACAATATCAACCTGATATTTTAGACTATTATATTAAGAAATACCATGCATTCATAATACATTACATAATGTTCCAAAAATACGGAACCTAAAGAGGAAAATGAATACTCTTTTTACTAGATTCTCAACCATCACAAATATAACTGGAAAATAATATGTAATTAGTAACTTAATACGCATATAATAGACCCTATTGAGATGAAGGTAATGTCAAACACATATGTTTACCATGACAGCCAAAACTTGAAGTCCTGCTGACCTCAACCGTAGTGCTCTTTCATCATCTCCTACTTCTTGAGCCAATTCACAAAGTTTTGGAATGAGACCTTCTAAGTTGAACATGTATGTACTATCCACCTGTATTTTAAAAGGTTGCTTAGTTTAATCTTCAATAAATCTTTCTTTCTTTTTTTCTTATTATTTATTCATTCATTACATCAAACTAGAGGTCGTAATTTCAACCCATTTTTAAATAGATTATTCGGGTTATGTTTTATCTCTAACAAGGTAAACCTAAAAGATAGCACCAAAGGATGCATGTCGAATGGGTAAAATGCATTGAAGCCTACCCAAAGTATATTTTAATGCATAAAACCTACTAAATCTTTATATTATAAAAAAATTAGATTACAATTGTGATAGTATAATATTTGCAATCATATTTTGACGTGCTAGTAGTTTATAAGCAGATCTAAAAAAATTGGACAAAGGGTCACCCTAACACAACCAAACCATAAAAAGTTTTGACTTCCCGCTTATGAGCTACATTTGTTTGATTCTGGCTCCATGATATATTTTAATTACTACCAGCCATTAAAAGCAAAAACTACCTGATTGTTTATGAAGCTGACAAGAGTCTGGCAAGCAATAATTTGCATTTCATCATGCTCGGTTTGATCTAAAAGGGTCCGAACAATTCCCAACAAACTACTGCCAAAAAGCGGCCTGCGAATGTATAAGATAAAAGAAACAAATATGTAATTCAGTTAAATAGGCCTTAAGCAGCAAATAAAGGCCAAAATTTATCAAGGACAGACTGAATCCTGTAACCTTGCTGTGAGGAGTTATGCAAGTGAATTTATTATGATTAACAAGACTCCAAATTATCTTTAAAGAAAACTACAAATGACATGTGGTATTCCAAATTGAACTTACATCTGCTCCTTACATGATGATGGCATTTTCCCGTAAACAAGGGTAGCAGTTTTTACAGTGACAAAGTTTTTATTACGCAACTCCTTGTAAAACTTCTGCTCTAAGTAATCAGTAATCTGTATGGAAGAATTTATCAAGCAAAATAAACTATTAATAAATTGACATGAACCCTTTCAAGGTGTCATACTGTAACAAAAATGTTTTATAAAATAATGAAATTGGTAATATGTTAATTCAGATGAGTGATATAAGCCTTGCCTTTGGTATACGTAAGGGATTTTTACAAGCATATTCACAAAGCTTCCCAATCTTCCGATCATTTGGCTCAGCATCCTGCCATTTGAATTGATCAATAATCAGAATCCTTACAAATTGTGCTATTCCAAAATAGAAGTATTTACACCACGACAAATATTAGTTTGATGATGACAAAAAAACATACAACTATCAAGGGTATATTATAAGTTTACAACATTAAATTAGACAGTTGTACACAAAACTGAAAACCTGGAGACTAGGGATTCGATCAGATTAAACTATTTCCAATATAATTTAACTTGGTTGAAGTAAATTGACACCATAAAACTCATAATCATCACCTGAGACCGAGGAAATATCTCTGCGAGTAGCTTCTTATACCGTTTCACTGGCTGTCTTGACCTTGCCCTCATTGAAGGACAAAATATACAGAGGTTACTACAGACAGGCAACACCCGTCTTGACATAACCCCCATTTTCACAAAACTTTAAGGTTCTACACAATCAACAGCCCCAATATACAAGATCACACAAATTGAAGTCAAATCACCTGCTAAATTCAACAACACAGTTCAAAATCCAATCGAATTGAAGGGTAAAACAAACTAAACTAAACCCCGACTAATGATGAATCAATCGTACCCACCAATGCAATCTAATCACAAGATCGATCAACAACGGAAGCTTCTGATCTCGATCTGGAAGAAACTGAAATCAGATATATTATTGAAATTCATCAAAAGGGTGTGATCAAAAGTGAAAGTAACGTTACTGGTATCAATCTTTATCGACTTTAATGCCCAAAAACTGAAGAAACTGAAAGGATCATCAATAATTACCTAAATTTGCATTCTGAAAACGTGGGTCGGTGGGGATGATGCAGAATGTTGTAATCTCCTCCTCCTTCCGATGATTTTAACTTCGATTGATGCAATAATCATGCCACTTTTGGGAGTAAATTCCAATGCCCTGTGTGCGAGGGAATATGAGTTTATTAATTGTGTGTCACGATTATCTTGTTTGATTGCAAGCTGTACTATAAATGTTATTCGGCCTGATTCTAAAAGGTGAAGTTCATGTAAATGACAAAATCAGTCCCTTAACTGTCAAAAAATAGTTTTTTATTTCATGTTGGTTGCGTTTTAAATAATAAAGAAACATATTACTAAAAATCTCACTCGAGAGCATGGCATGGGATTAGAGCAAACTTTATCTCGATAGCGTATAAAAAGAAGACCTTAGCCAAATATACATTCCGCTCAAACAAATGTTGATTGTGTTTCAAGTATGGTTACATATATTGGGGATGAGGACGTACGTTTGAGCAATTGCTTGGTTAATGTTTTATGATCTTGGGTTATTTGGTTCAAGCTGTTAGAATCATTGTCATACCAGAGTGCATGATGCGTTTGTGTACATCAGATTGTGAGGCAATATAGCTCCTCCCCGAACCCTGCGCAAAGCGGAAATTAATTTAGGCATCGCGAGAGTCCTTTTTAACAAGCATTAAAAACATAGAATAAAAAAGTAAAAATTAAACTAATAAGATTACTGTAATAATAAAATAATATGATATTTTAAAAACTAGTGTGATAGAAAAAATAAATAAATAAACGTTTAAAGTTTGTATTTTAAGAAACTATTTTCGCTAACTGAAACTACAAAATCTAATCATTAGTGGTACATATTATACGAAAATATCTTTGACTACTCATGTGATTTATAATTATGTCAAGTTTACGTTAGAATTCATCATGCGAGTAAATAACGGTAAACAAATTTTATATGAAGATAATGACTTTTAATTTATATGAAAATGACTTTTGAAAGTATTGTTACATTTGTTGCTTTAAAAATACACATTCTAAATTCAGATTTGATAAAAACAGATTTCCTTTAATACGTTAATTTATATAAAATGATTTATTGTAATTGTAATTTTACTAGATGTAACAAAATAGTATTCTAGGCTTAACCATCGTATCAGTCGTTGTATGTTTAATGTACATGCGGGGTTGGTTAAATCACAAACGTATTAGATTGACTTTGGGTCGTTAAAATTTTCGCTTACGACATTTGGTGTTTATTCTCTAATGACACCTAATATAGAAAAATCAACTAGTTATGTCTAGTATATCAAAATAAAATTCCGGAAAGTTGATTTTAGTACCTAAATTTGTATCAGGGGTGATTAAAAGATAAATATTATATTTTGGATACTTAAATAGTTTCTTATATAAAAATCACAACAAACATTATACTTCATGACATAAGGAGAGACAAGAGTAAAATGGATAGCCCTAGCATCGTATCTGTCTTTTTTAATGAATACATGTTATAATAAACATTAGACTGCAGATATTCGGATATCTAGAATGTTTGTCTCCTTCAAATAACTATTTAAGTACGAATCTGGAGAAATTGAATATCAATATTCTGGATATCCGAGTTTTTTGACAACTTGGTTTTAAAGTTTTGAAGTTTCATTTTGATGTTTAGATTCAGATCTTTTTCGCACACCCATATGCGTATGTAATAAAAAACATATTGTATATGTATACACACATGCTAAAGTCAATTACGTCTACGAGTATGTAACATCTATCTGCATCTATTGGTAAACCGGACAAAAACAATGACATAGTAAAAAGTAAACAACTCTTAATGCATGTTAAAGGCGAAAAATGTGAAGGTTGACTTTTATTTTGTTAGAAATAAAGGCAACTTAAGAAAATCTTCTTGTGTAGTTTACCTTGAGAAATGATTAAACCTCTTAACAAGCTTACACAACCATATGCGTTTGAAGATTCGTTCATTAATGATCCAATGTACAATTCATAACTTGATATTAACTTGTGGGAAAACACTATAGTAGTTATGTTCTCACGTGTCATTATCACTATTGTAGTTACTTTTCTATATGTCATTCTCACAATCTCGATGGTATGCATGTGTAACATCTAATAATATTTTTACGCTATATATGACACTACATATAAAGATCTATGTAATCATAAGATGAACAAAATCAACATGTAATAAAATCTAGTGGGTTTAACTTCAAAAGTCATACTCACCTAAACAGGTCTCATATGTCTAATGTAATCCTTCAGACAATCATAGTTTGTTTAATCCTCTAGATCATTCAAAACCCGTCATAAGCACACACTTTTTATGATTGCAACAACCTTTTCATACTTTTTATTGAATATTAACATGCAAATAAAACTCTGACTAACGAATGGAAAAAGAAAAAAAAACGTGCACAAAACACCAAACCATATTGGTTTTACATGTAAGTAAACATCTGTTTTTATATATATATATATATATATATATATATATATATATATATATATATATATATATATATATATATATATATATATATATATATATATATATATATATG
>BJCN01048352.1:4230-16617 GCA_018326445.1 Flaveria brownii | reverse complement strand
TCAAGATTTGGAGCTCTATTGGTTAGTAGATTAAAGATCTGAGTGTTAGAGCATCAAACCACAAGAAAGGACCAAGAAATCCAGGTAAGAATCAGCCTCTTATTGCCTCGGTATGGCAAACCCAGATTCTAGGGTTTTGGGTTTTCAAAAGTTGCAAAGAATCATATATTGGTCACATTTTTACATATGAAATCATGTAAAAATCTCAGATATAGTTTCATGGATGAAAAATAATAATTTGGACGTAAAAAGTTGAGACTTTAGGTTAAAAACGGCCTGGTTTGTCATTTTATACGTTCTACGAAACTATCTGTGCATCCTGCGAACTATGGGTTCATCCTACAAAACTAAGGCAATATCCTTCCTAGGAATATAGGAAATTCGAATAAACGTTGGGCGAAACTGCCATGCGAAACTGGCAGAGAAACTACCATGCGAAACTAGTAGTGAAACTGTCAGCACATGCGAAACTACTGCCAAAACTAGGTAGAAAATGACCCATTTGAGTGTTAACTTATATGCAGGCCGTGTACCAGTATCCTAGTTTAGAAAGACTAGACGAGAAGCTACTTACTTTAACCAGGTGAGTTCTAGCCCCTCTATTACAAGTCTTTTTCCATGTTTTGGGGATATTATGTATATTAAACTTTTAGTAAATGACCCTTTTATGACATGATGTCTTATGATGTTTATGATGCCTTATGATGCCTTAAAATATTTCCTAAATGATGAAAGGTTTATGATGAACTTTACTTGGACTTTTAAGTACTTAATAAGTATTACATATCAAAGTGAAAGATAAAGTTAATGAAAGTGAAACCTAATGAATGTTACCCGGGCCCGTATAATGATGAAAAGTCTTGCAAGCACTATGATGGACTTCACTTATGTGGGTTTGATGCATGATGATGGACTCGTATTCACGAGCAGGCTATGTGCCTTGCAGTATGGATCAACTATCGAGGGTTAGCTACCATTTTCATGTGTACTGACAGGGATCGACATTCATTGCCGATCAATAGGGGACTCTTGTTGTGTGCAATCTCGTTTATTATGAATTGAAAGATAATGAATGAATGAAAGAAAATGAACATGCTTATTATGATGGAAGAAATGTTATGTATTATCATGTACGCGCGGTCATTATCAGAAGGATAAAGTTTATATTTTTATATTACTTAAAATTAGAACTCACTCAACAAAGCTGACTTTTATGCATAATAGTTTGCAGGTTAAGGATGATGCTATGGATGGCACAAAGATGGAAGCAACTTTGCGTGCGAGGAATGTCATCCATGTTTATGAAATCATTTACTTTAATTAAAAAGTATAAAATTTTATTCTATTTGGGAGACAAATGTATGATTACAATATAACCTACAAGTTTTAAATGAATGTTTATTTAATTCCGCTGTAACATTTTGCTTATAAAGTGATTTTATGCTATAATTAATCAACTGTGAGGCTTCCCGGGAACGAGGCCTTACACTATACCCCCTTACACCCTTAGGATAACCCAATACCACACATTGCATGTGCTCTAGGTTCTAACTTTCCCTTACTAACATGAGTATAAGCCATAGCCTAAACACCTTTAGTCCCTTATAGTCAGCTTTATGCCCAGTCCATAACACTATAGGTGCTGAAGTAGGTGACCTATCTATAAGATGAGCAGCAATCATTAGAGCCTCTGCCCAAAAATTCTTAGGCATACCAGAACTTATTAACATACATCTCATTTTGTTTAATAATGTTTTGTTCATCCTCTCAACAAGTCTATTCGGTTGAGGTGTGCCAACCACTGTTAGATGTCTAACAATGCCATGATCTTTACAGAACTGATTGAATAACTTATTATAGAACTCCAATCCATTATCTGTCCTAAGCTTCTTTACCTTTCTTTTAGTTTGTGTTTCTACCATTGTTTTCCATTCTTTGAACTTCTTAAAGGTTTCATCCTTTTGTTTTAATACAAAAACCCAAATTCTCCTTGAATAATCATTAATTATTGACAGGAAATATTTGGCTCCACCTATAGACTTGGTTTTAGAAGGCCCCTACAAATTAGCATGAACATAGTCCAACACATTCTTTATGAGATGTTTACCTTTACTAAAACTCACCCTCGTGGCCTTCCCTAATACATAATTTTCACAAAATCCAACCTCACAACATTTAAGGTTGTCTAGTACCTTTTGTTTGTGCAATCAACAATATGTTGTGTACTTATGTGGCGTAACCTCCTATGCCATAACATGGCCACAGAGTCTTCTTGAGTATCTGCCACTGATACTTTACCACCAGACATTACTTCCCCATCCAAGAAATAGATATTATTCCTCTTTCTTGAACCAGACATCACTACTATGGACCCTTTAATGACCTTTGCTTTCCTCCTTCAAACTAATATGACAACCCATACTTTCAAAGGTACCCATTGATATAAGGTTTCTTTTTAAATCAGGAATGTATCTCATATTTGTAAGATCTATTATGGACCCATTTTTCAAGTTAAAAGAAACTGTGCCAATTGCTTAGATCTTGTATGGTCTATCATCCCCTAGTTGTACTGTTCCTTGATTTTCTAGTTGTAATTCTTTGAAGTATTCTTTCACAGGACACATATGGTAAGAAAAACCAGAATCCATGATCCACTCACCTTTTTCACCTGTCTTAGATACCACCAAGACATAATAACTATCATACCCATCTAGTGATTCCTCATGTAAAGACTTACTTCATGTCTATTAGAACCATTAAATTTTGCCTTTTTCATCTTCCATTGTAGACATTCTCTCTTAAGATACTTGTATGAGTTACAAACAAAGCATCTTCTCCTTGTCTTGGACTTTGATCCGAATTCACCCTTCTTTGTGAATCTATTCTCAGTCCTTCCTCTCACCAACAAACCATCACTTCCAACTTCTCTTGTTTCAGCCCTTTTCTTCAATTCTTTGGAATTCATTACTTCCAAAACTTCCACCATCGATGTAACGCCCCGGAATGTCGAAGCGAACAACTTAGTAATAATGGTTAAGTTCGGGTTATGTATAAGAAAAGAGACAAATAATATAGGCCAAATTTCCTTATGGGCTTAGGGTTTGATGGGTTTAAGGGCCTACCCACCCATTAAACACCCATAATCAATCACATTATCTATTCTTTCAACCTAAGCCACAAACAACTTAGAGAGAGAAAGTAGTGAGAGAAAGTGAAGAAAACTTAAAGATTTGTAGTTTTGTTGATCGAAGGATTGAAGATCTGGTGTTTGAGTATCAAAAAAACATGAAAAGAGCAAGAAATCTGAGTAAGATTCACCATCTAAACATTTCTATAGATCTAGGTTTGATTCTTGAGTTTTGGGTTTTTGGGTTTTTGGGTTTTTGGGTTTTTGGGTTTTTGAGAAATATTTCAAAAAGATCATATTTTTATGTATGAAATAATTTATAAAGCTTTGATAGAGCCTTAGAAATGATAAACCAAAGATTTGAATGTAAAAAGTATTGATTTTGGTTAAAATGAAGATTTTTGATGAAAAAACGAGCTGAAACTTCGTCCAGGGAAACTGCAGTTTCATCATGCGAAACTGCATGAGAAACTAGCTAAGAAACTAGCTAAAAAACTAGATGCGAAACTAGCTACGAAACGATAGTTTTGCTGGTAAATTCCAATGAAATTTGGGCAGAGATCTAGTGCGAAACTGCGAGAGAAACTACGAGAGAAACTAGCTGCGAAACTAGCTGCGAAACTAGCTGTATTGCGTAGAAAATGATAGATCCGTTTGTTAATTTCCATGCAGATTGTACGACTTATTTATTGACCTAAATTCCTCTTAGATTGATAGCAATCTACTCATCAGTGAGTTCTAGATCCCATATTTCATACATGTTTTAAACGTTTTAGGGCGATATGCATACTAAATGACCATTTTTAAAGCGAAGTTTTAGACACTATCTTATATGGGAAATAGGGTTTTCTAATGAATTTATATCGTGCTTTTCTTATTGTTATATGACCTTGGTAATGAAGATATGTCTTGTAATATGTTGTGTTATATTATGTATAACTTAAAGATGAAAGTGAAACCTTAAGAAATGTTATTGGGCCCATAACATCTACCTTTGTAAAGTAAAGCCTTGCAAGCAAAGGGTAGAGGAAGGTTGCATTTGTTGTGCACTCATGATAGTAAGGCCTGGATTGGTATGTCTGTAAAGTAAAGGCTCGGACATGTAGGTCAGTAAGGCCTGGATTGGCATGTCAGTAAAGTAAGGGCCCGGACAGGCAGGTCAGTAAGGCCTGGATTAGCATGACATAATGGCCTGTATGGGTTTGACAGTAAGGCCTGGATTGGCATGTAGGTAAAGTCCCGTGTTCATCATAGACACCATTAGTGACTTGGAATTGACGGATAATGAAGAGACATAGATTTCAAATAAATGAAAGTATTGACGATAAAATGATAGTCTGTGTATAATATTATTCGGATATGTGATAACTACTTTCAAATGATAAAGTTAATATTCCTACTAAAAAGTTATTTTATATAAGTAAACCTAGAAGCACTCAGCAAAGAAGACTTTTGTATGCCTATTACTTGACAGGTGAGCTGTTGGACTTGAGTGAATATGGCCATGGATTCTTGAAGCTACTTGGCATCTGAAGGCTAGCATACCTGATTAAGAAGATTATTAAGAAAACCTTTTTAAAGACTATTTGACGTTTTAAAGATAATGTTAATATTTTATTAGAATTATGTCGTAATGGGTTGAAACTTAATGTATTTTTCCGCTGCAATATTTATCTAAATGTATGATTTAAATGTATGTTTTGCTGTGAATGACCAACTGTGAGGTTTCCTAGGATCAAAGCCTTACAAATTGGAATCAGAGTCAAAGTTTAAGCGAAATGGGTAAACTATTTTCAAAAGAAAAACCTAAACTTAAATAGAAAATTGGACCAAAGTGAGAATGCCAGTCCAAGTAGCTCCATGCCACGAAGTAATGATATACGTTGTAACATTAGTCAATTACGTAGTACCTTGTTACTAAGGTTAGACTTGAGGATAGAGCAATATATCATTAATCTATTGTGCCTACCTAAATTTGTGTGATAAATACATGCTTAGAATATAAATAGTAAGTTTGAGTGTTAGTATGGCTCAGGGTAGGGAAGTTTAGAATATGAGAAGTTTTGTAAGTAGTTAATCAGAATTGGACACTATTATTAAAAACTTACAATATTTGTCATTATCTAAAATTGCCTTGACAGACCATATTGATATCCTTAATCATATAAGAAGTTAAGAAATGACACCAAAGAAAGTAGTTCCAACTATGGCTATTCGGAGAAGTACAAGTGGAAGGCCCCCTGCTAAAGCAAAAGAATTAGTAAGCAAGGCTGTAAACTGGCAGGAAGGTCAACCAGAAAGCCAGTTTAGAAACCAGTTGAGGAAACAATTAAGTCAGAAACTAAAGCTAAGGAGCCTACTATTGAGCACGCAAAGCTGAAGGAAAAAAAAAGGAATCTATTGCCCAAGAGGTGCACTCAATTTTGATTAATGTGATGCCCACTTTGTTTGTAGAGGTTGTGGAGCAGGTCAAGGGTGATGATAAGAAAGATATGATTCAGAAGAAGGTTGATAAGAAGAAGGTGGTTAAGATTGAGGATAGTGGTGATGAGGATAAAATGACGACTTCGAGGTTGAAGAAGTGGGAAAGGGGTGTAGTTATTGGGCTTTTCAAATTCGCAAGCCCCCAACTTTTGATGGTACCAAGAATGTTGTTGCTGCTCAGCATTGGATTAGAGAAATGGAGACAGTTTTGGAAATCAGTGAATGTCGTGAAGAACATAAGGTGAAGTTTTCTTCTCATTCATTTTGTAAGAAACACTGTGTTGGTGGGATAACATCGTAGACGCCCTTGGGGATAAGTATATTAAGAGGATGAAGTGGGAAGAGATAAAGAGGTTGGTGATTGATTAATATTGTCCGGAAAGGGAACTGGACAAGATTGAAAGGGAAGACCATAGTTGTAAGGGAACAAAAGAAGAATTGAAATAGTTAGTGTAAAAACTATGGCAAGAGATATGGGAGCAATAACAGCCAGCGGGGAAATAAGAAAGAAAGGGTGGATGCAAAACAGGAAATTGTGAGAGGCTTTGATGAAATCAGGGAATGTGGGAAAAATGGAAAGAGGCATTTAGGAGAATGTAAAAGGGTAATTATGGGTGTTACAAGTGTGGGAAGATTGGTCACATAGCCAGGGAGTGCCAGGAAATAAAAAAGTGCTTCAACTGTAACGAGATGGGGCATCACAATAAGGATTGTAGGAAGGCAAAGCCGGGGAGCTTGGGAACATGCAGGAAGGATGACAAGGAGGATGATAAAAAGCCCAAGGCCAAGGCAAGGGCTTTCACTATGAACAAGAAAAAGGCAAGGAAGGACCCGGACATGGTGTCAGGTATGTTTCTCATCAATGATGTTTGTGCTTTTGTGTTATTTGATAGTGCTGTCAGTAGAAGCTTTGTATCTGCATCTATTAGTGCTACCCTAGGTATTCAAACTAGGGAAATAAATGATGGTTTTGAAGTAGAAATAACTTATGGTAAATCCATTAGAGTAGCTAGGGCGTTAGATGAATGTCGCATAATACTAGGACATCATTGTTTTCCTACGCAATTGTTTGTTATGACCTTAGGTGGTTTCAATGTCGTATTGGGAATGGATTGGTTAGCTGCCTATGATCCTAACATAATATGCCAGCAAAAGATAAGCTGATTAATGGCTCTCGATGGTGGTCCAGCTACAATTTACGGTGATAACGTTCGTAAAGTGCCAAGGGGCATTTCTATGATTAAGGTGGAGAAATTTATGAGATGAGGCTGTGGATCGTATCTAGCATTCGTGAAGGATGCTAAAGAGAAAGTAAAAGAGTTATCAGATGTACCAGTGGTGCATGACTTTCTTGATGTATCCCTATAGGATCTGTTAGGACTACCACCTGATAGAGAGATAGAATTTCAGATTGATCTACTGCCAAAAGCCCAATCCATTGCCAAAGTACCATATCGTCTAGCCCTGTCCAAAATGAAGGAGCTCATGTCACAACTGCAAGAACTCCTTGACAAGGGATTCATTAGGCCCATCATATCTCCGTGGGGTGCTTCGGTGTTGTTTGTTAGGAAGAAGGATGGTAGCATGAGGATATGTATAGATTACAGAGAATTGAATAAGATGACCGTGAAGAATTGATACCCTTTACCCAGAATAGATGATTTGTTTGAATAGTTGCAAGGTGCAAGTAGGTTTTCCAGAATAAATCTCAGATCCAGTTATCATCAACTAAAAGTAAGGGAGCAGGATATTCCAAAGACAGCTTTCCGAACGCATTACGAACACTATGAGTTTCTTGTTATGTCATTCAGGCTAACCAATGCTCATGCAGCATTTATGGACTTAATGAATCACATGTGTCGATGATGTTAGATAGATTAATAATAGTTTTCATAGACGATATCTTAATCTACTCAAAGAACAAAGGAGATCACGCTTTCCAAATCAAGGAGGAGTTAGAAACATTACGAAAGGAGACAATGTATGAAAGGTTCTCAAAATATGCATTTTGGCTATGTGAGGTGCCGTTCTTAGGGCACGCTATAAATTCGGAAGGGATTATTGTCGATCCAGCAAAAGTTTAAGTAGTCACGCAATGGAAATCTCCAAAGACACCATCCGAAATCCATAGTTTCTTGGGATTGGCATGCTATTATAGAAGGATCATTAAGAACTTCTCAAAGATAGCCTCCCTATTAACAAGGTTAACAAGGAAGAATGTTGTGTTCAACTGGGGAAAGGATCAGGAGAATGCATTTCAAGAACTGAAGCATAGACTAACCAAGGCACCAGTACTAACCTTATTGGAAGGAGATGAAGACCTAGAGGTATACTCTGACGCCTCTTATTATGGGTTAGGCCATGTATTGATACAAAAAGGAAAGATTATAGCTTACGCGTCCAGATAGCTGAAGGAAATGGAGGTCAATTACCCTATTCACGATTTAGAACTAGCAGCAGTGGTGTTCGTCTTGAAGATATGAAGATATTATTTGTATGGCACTAAGTGCACTATATTCACAGATCACAAAAGTATAAAATATTTTTTCAAGCGGAAAGATTCAAATATGAGACAGATAAGATGGTTGGAGCTATAAAGGATTATGATTATGAAATCTATTACCACCCAAGTAAGGCTAATATGATAATCGATGCCCTGAGCTGAAAAGAAGGGTATGAACCATTTTGAGTGAAGGTGTGTCAACTAGTAGTGACCCTAAATATTATGATATTAGTATGTGAAGCTTAGCTGGAAGCTTGAAGAAACCCTAAATTAATAAAAAAGGATGGTGGGAAAAGTCGATGACCTAGTTGATAACATAATTGGGTGTGAAGACCAATTATAGTAGGACATAGGTTTTGAGGTATGTGGATTTACGAGAGAAAATTTTTGATGAAGCACACAACACTTGCTACTCATTACACCCAGGAGCAAATAAGATGTCCTATGATTTGAAGAAAGAATATTGGTGGCACGAGATGAAAAGAGGTAGTTGCGTATGTAAATAAATGCCTATCATGCCTACAAGTGAAGGCCGAGCACCAAAGGCCTTATGGGTATGTTCAACTGTTGAAAGTGCCAGAATGAAAGTGGGAGCATATTACCATGGATTTTATTACTAAGTTATCGTATACAATCAGGGCAATGATTCAATTTAGTAATAGTAGACCAAATTAACCAAGATTACTTATTTCTTACCTATCAAGGAAGCAATCAGTTCAGAGAAGTTTGCAAAGTTGTTCGTCAAAGAGATAGTCGCACTGCATGGTATTCCTATATCAATTTTGTCAGATAAAGACACGCGGTTTACGTCTAAATTCTGGACGAGGTTTAACGAAGAGATAGGGACAAGGTTGCATATCAGTATGGCATACCACCCGTAGACCGATCGACAATCTGAGAGGATGATACATACACCGGAAGACATGCTATGAGCATGCGTTATAGACTTTGGTGGTAATTGGGATAGTCATCTACCATTAGCAGAATGTTCTTATAACAATAGCTTTCATGCTAGTATCAAAATGCCTCCATATGAAATGTTGTACGGGAGACGATGCAGAACTCCAGTTTGTTAGGGGGATATCAAACAAAAAGATTTGGGAAGTTTAAAAGTTATGGAAGCCACGAATGAAAAACGAGAGAAAATCAGAGCTTACATGAAAGTTGCAAAGGATAGACAAAAGTCATACGCTGATAGAAAGGAATCCAATAGAATTCAAGGTGGGTGACAGGGTAATGTTAAAGGTGTCGTTATGGAAAGGAATTATCTGGTTTAGGAAGAGGGAAAAATTAAGTCCCAGGTTCATTGGACCATTTAAGATATTGTCATGAGTTGGAGATGTAGCTTATAGGTTGGACCTTCTCGAAGAGTTAAGTTGGATTAATCCCACGTCTCATATGTCGCATCTACGAAAGTGTTTGGTCGAGGATGAGGGTTGTGCCTCTCGATGATATTGAAGTGAATGAAAAGTTCAATTATGCGGAGCAGCCAGTTGCCATTTTAGACTAAAAAGTGAAACAATTAAGAAACAAAGTGATCAAGAAAGTAAAGGTACAGTGGGAACACCAAAAGGGGTCGGATGCCACTTGGGAATCCAAGAAAGAAATGAGAGAACAATACCCTGATCTTTTTAATGACTAGGTAGGTTTCTAGAATGAAACCTAAAAAAGAGGGGGAGAATTACAACGCCCGGAATGTCGAAGCAAGCAAATTAGTAGTAATGGTTGAGGTCGGGTTATGTATAAAAAAGAGAGAAAAATATATGGGCCAAATTACCTTATGGGCTAAGGGTTAGATAGGTTTGAGGGCCTAACGACCCATTAAACACCCATAATCAGCCACATTCTCTATTTCTTGCAATCCAAGCCACTAACAACTTAGAGAGAGAAAGTAGTGAGAGAAAGTAAAGAAAACTTAAAGATTTAGAGTTTTGTTGATTGAAGGATTGAATATCAGGTGTTTGAGCATTAAAAAAATTAGAAAAGAGCAAGATATTTGAGTAAAAATCACCATCTGAACATCTCTGTAGATCTAGGTTTAATTCTTGAGTTTTGGGTTTTTAGGGTTTTGAGAAAGATTTCAAGAAGATCATATTTATACATATGAAATGGCGTAAAAAGCTTAGATCTAGCCTTAGAAATGATAAACCAAACATTTGGACGTAAAAAGTATATATTTTGGTTGAAAAATCAAGATTTTTGATGAAAAAACGAGTAGAACCTAGTCCAGCGAAACTGCAGTTTCATCATGTGAACTGCGAGAGAAACTAGTTGCGAAACTAGCTACGAAACTAGCTGCAAAACTAGCTGTATTGCATGGAAAGTGATAGATTCGTGTGGATTGTATGACTTATTTATTGACATGGATTCCTCTTAGACTGATAGCAATGTACTCCTTAGGTGAGTTCTAGATCCCCTGTTTCATACATGTTTTAAACGTTTTGGGGTGATATGCATAATAAATGATCATTTTCTAAAGCAAAGTTTTATACACTATCTTATATGGGAAATGGGGTTTTCTAATGAATTCATATCGTGTTTTTCTTATTATGATATGACCTTGGTAATGATGATGTGTCTTGTAATATGATGTGTTATATTATGTATAACCTAAAGATGAAAGTGAAACCTAAAGAAATGTTATTGGGCCCATAATGTGTACCTTCATAAAGTAAAGCCTTGCAAGAAAAGGGTAGAGAAGTGTTGCATTTGTTGTTCCCTCATGATAGTAAGGCCTGGATTGGCATGTTAATAAAATAAGGACCCGGACATGCGGGTTAGTAAGGATCGGATTGGCATGACACAATGGCTTTTATGGGTACGATGATAAGGCCTAGATTGGCATATCGGTAAAGTTCTGTGTTCATCATAGGCACCGATCGTGACTGGGAATTGACGGATAATGAAAAGACATATATATCAAATAAATAAAAGTGATGACGATAAATCGATAGTCATGTATAGTATTGTTTGAATATGTGATAACCATTTTTGAATGATAAATTTAATATATCTTACAAATTTATTTGATAAAGTAAACCTAGAATTCACTCAGTGAAGCTGACTTTTGTATGCATATTAGTTGACAGGTAAGTTGTTGGACTTGAGTGAATGTGGGCATGGATTCTAGAAGCTACTTGGCATCTAATACTGACATCCCTGATTAAGAAGATTATTAAGAAGACCTTTTTAAAGACTATTTGATGTTTTAAATACAATGTTAACATTTTTTAGAATTATGTCATAATAGGTTGAAACTTAATGTACTTTTTTGTTGTAATGTCTATCTAAATAAACGCTTTATATCTATGTTTTACAGTGAATGATCAACTGTAAAGTTTTCTAGGATCAGGGTCTTACAATTGACAAACTTTCCCTTCCATACATCAATGTATCAACAAAATGTTCATATGATGATGGAAATGATGATAGAAACATAATTGTCTGATCTTCATCATCAACTTCTACCTTGATATTCTGAAGATCTAAGATAATCTTGTTAAATTCATCTGTATGATCTTTCATGGAATTACCTTGAACCATCTGAAACGTATACAAATGTTTTCTCAGGTAAAGTTTGTTTGCCAGTGACTTAGTCATATACATACTTTCAAGTTTTGCCCAGACCCCAGCTGCTGAAGTTTCTTTAGACACCTCTCTAAGAACACGATCTCCGAGGCTCAACATGATTCCACTATGAGCCTTTTCAAGCGTGTCTTTCTTCTCTTTATCAGTCAATCCAGCCGGTAGGTTTGCTTCTCCTAGCAGCGCGTCACTTACACACTGATGAACAAGGAGCGCCCTCATCTTTACTCGCTAGAGACTAAAGTCATTCTTTCCATTAAAATTTACGATCTCGAACTTAGTTGAGACCATATTTGTCGTCAATTATTTTAGTTTCCTTCTGAATTCTTCAAGCGATTCGACCCATAGCTCTGATACCAATTATTGAACTATTAGCGAAATTAAGATTCACCAAAGAACTAATCACTCACTCAAAAGCAAAATTGATAAATTAATTAAAGATGAACAAAAAAGAATGAAAGAAATGCGATCTTGATTATTATTGAATATGATTTAATTACTAGTACATGAAGAATAGAGCTAAAAGCCCCAATTACAAGATGACCTAGAACCCTTTTAACAAACTCGTAACAACCACTTGTTCGAATTTGACACTTACAACCCCTTGAAGTTACCGAGGTTGTATAAACTAAACCAAACTTATTTCTAACCAACCTTAATTGATTTCATTATAACAATCAACACTTTA
>BJCN01048344.1:0-12002 GCA_018326445.1 Flaveria brownii | reverse complement strand
CTTCATCACTCCCAGTAACCCTTATCACCATGGAAACCCACACCTCAAACATGTTCCTGTATTCACCCGTAATCCCCTATAAACTCAACTCTCAGTCTATATCATCTGTTAATAACCTAGGGTTTCAGAAACTGACGACTGTAGTTCAGGCGGAACTACGTGTTTCCGTTAGCCACAGGTTTGAGATTAGGGCTTCGAACAGGTTGGTTGAGGATGAATCTGAGGTTGATTTGAAAGCAACTCAGCTTGTTTGAGGGGGAAAGTTTTGTATCTGGATGTTTTCAAGCTTTAAGGGTTGTAATGTTTGCTAAAAGAGTTGTACCTCTTAATTTTAAGAGTTTTGTATCTGGATGTTTTCAAGCTTTAAGGGTTGTAATGTTTGCTAAAAGAGTTGTACCTCTTAATTTTAAGAGATTTTGGTTAAATAACCATTTTGTCCTTCTCATTTGCTTATATATATATTTAGAGAGAGAGAGAGAAGCTCCAGTGTACCGGGTGAAAAGTTCTACTACTTTCTTATAATTTACACAAACTTTACCCTCCTTTTATTATTATACCCCATTCACAAACACACAAACATGCACACACATTTATATAAACCCTAACTTTGATCCTTTAATTAAGATTGTATTTGTTCTCCAGACTATTGCCCTCATGGGATTTTTTTCTTACAAATTTCTATCTTTCATCTTCCTCTTAATCTTTGTTATGCCGAGCGCGTCTCCTAGACGCGTAGGCATCATTCCAAATCAATATTGGAGAAAACAAGAACCAGTTGCAAAGGATTTTCGTATGGTGTTCAACATGCTATCCAAAAAGAAACGCATCCCTGCGTCTGCTCCTTCAAAGAGACATAATTTTGTTGTCGATTATGCTCCTCCAAGTAGATCAAGATAAGAAACAATGGTCGATCATATCGATCCATATGCATATAGATAGGGATTATTAGCCATTGATATAATGTAAACAAATTCATACACATGCATGATTTGTATGTACTGTTTTTCGGTTATTGTTATGTTCACTATGGTCTATTTTGACTAGCCGAATGCTGATGTTCATAATTTTTGTTTGTTTGTTAACTTATAACTACATGTTCATGACAGGTTGACAAGTTTCAGGTTGACAAATTGAATTAACTTAATACATCTATTTGTTCATACAAAGACGTCAACTTATATCACACATTTAAACGAGTTGTAAACTGTGGTTAAAAAAAGGTTTAATGGGTTGGAGAATTCCACCTATTAGATTAATGCAATTACCTAAATCTTTACATGAGGAACACACATACACACACATATATTACTTGCTTAAGATACTGGTTATAGTAACTTTGTGTACTTATTAAGTTTAATTTGCTCTTTACACTTTGAGTAGTTAACTCTCCTTTGAATATATTTCTTTCTTTTGTACTTTGTAAATTATATCCAATTAATTATTATAGTAAATCTAATTTATTAAATCGTTTATATGTATATGGTTATGGTTATTGACTGTTTTCTGTTTATAACCTTCTGTACAACATCAAGCAACTTGGAAGACTAATAGCTGCAATGTACCTTCATCCAAAAACATTCTTTTTTGTATTATTTTGGATTATTAATTAAGATGTTACAATGTTTCTTTTTATTATGTATACTGATTATTATATTTAGGTGAAACTGCTAGAATTACTAATTTTAACAGCAAATATAAGTATGTGTTACACAATTTTTATTTTGTTTCGTTTATTATTCATTTCATAAATGTGAATCAGGTTGATGATTAGATCTGGACTAGAGATGGACAAAAAAACCAGTTCAAGAAAAAAAAACTGATCTGGTTTGTTAAAAAAAAGGGTTCCAGCCCGATTTGAACCTGATATTTAAAATCGGTTCAAATAACAATTAAACCAGAAAGAAAACCAGTTTTTTTTAAACAAACCGGTTTCAAAACTGGTCCAAACCGGTTTGAGGGGTTTAAGTGTTCAGTTACAAAAACTGAGTAATAAACCAAACCGGTTTGATAAAAAAAATAAAAAAACGGTCCGGTGGTTTAAAAATTGAACCGGTTTGTACACCTCTAATTTGGACTGGAGTTCTATTGGATTTGGGCTTGTAGCTTGAAAATGTGGGCTGTAGGCCCGATAGAAGGTCCAGTTGAAAACTCGTTAAATTCAACCTTTTGGGCCTTAGCTATAAGGGAACGATGATGAATGTAAACTTATACTAATACGCATTGTACACTTGTACTCGACCACAACTGACCCATGCAAACTCACCTGCATGGTACAACCCATCAAAGCAATCATATCTAAACTCATTATCAAGTTTACAAATCTACAATACAAGAACTGAAAGCTTTCTTCAGATCACTCTCTTCCTCCACGTTTAATATACTTCACTCGAATCGCCCATAATCGCTCCCCGACGGCCTTCATATCGGGCCGATCGGCTTTTGTAGGGGCCGCGCATTGAAAAGCCAGATCCAGCATCTTCTTGAAGATTTTCTCGTCCACGGCTTCCCTCATTTGCGGGTCCACTAGATCCATCGTTTCACCATTGCTGTGTTTTCCAAAGGCCTGCGAAAACAATGTACGAGTTATAATGCGCATAGTACAACATGCCAATGCCTGGCCCGATAGGAGACCGAGGTACAACTCTTACTGCATCTTGTAGATAACCATGTTGATAACAGCAAAAAGTCCTTTTTTTTTAATGGAGGGGTGTAAATGAGCTAAGCTTTTGCGAGATCAGCTTGTTAAAACCTTGAATCGAGCTAAGATTAAACGAGCTTAGTCCGAGCTAGAGCCCGGATTAAATTTTATAATATTATTTTAATAATAAATTTATATTACACAACAGAAAATTATTCTTTTTCTTACATATATGAATATTAATATATGTATAATTATATTTATACCTAAATAAAATAAGAATATATTTTATTAATAATAGAGTAGCCAAACTCGAGTTAAAAATTATCAAGCTCAAGCTTAGGCAAGCTCGGTCTATGCCCTGACTCGTTTACACCCTTAGTACTTACTAAATAAGAAAGGTGACAGTGATAATGCCAAATGTACAACATATTTATGCGGCGGGATAGAAGCTTACCCATCTGATAGTGACCTTTTCTTCCGGTGTCCGCCTTGAATCAACGGGGCGACGGCCTGTAAGAATTTCTACGAGTAGAACCCCGAAAGAATACACATCACTTTTCGGGGTGAGTTTAAAGGTTCTCATATACTCCGGGTCAAGGTACCCGACTGTCCCTTTGACTTTGGTCAAAACATGGGTTTTACCGGGCTCGGTATCCCCGAGCCGCGCGAACCCAAAATCAGCCACTTTGGCCCGCATCCTATCGGTAAGAAGAATGTTGGATGACTTCACATCTCTATGAATTATTTGTCTTTCTGTTGGGAAAATTTATATACAATAAGCGAATAACCAAACGAGTATGCAACATAAATTCTAGCCCAAACCCGACTTGAGTAATCAAATGAGCCCATTTTCACTCGCTAAGTTGGCTCATTATGCAATAAACTAACTAGGGTGAGTGTGGATGTCCGTTTTGGTCATTTTTGTTTATCTGTGGTTCGAGTGTTTAGAAAATTCTGATAATAATATGTTTTCCAAACACTCGAACCACTGATAAACATCAAATATCAAAAGCACAACCAACAAGCTCATTATCTCACATTTTATTCCAAAACGCACATCAAAACACCCCTTTAGAAAAAGTAAACCAAAGAGAGTCACCTGCGTATAAGTGAAGGTACGTTAGACCATGAGCAATGTCGATGGAAATTTCAAGCCGTTGACTGAAATCTAAGCAAATTCCATGAATACCTATGAAAAGAAATGACATAAACATTATTATTACTATCATCGTTAATATAACAATTTGAATACAATATAATGTCGTATATATGATGATCTTACCATCTAAATGTTCTCTAAGTGTACCATTAGGTACATACTCTGTAACAATAAGGCGCTCGTTTCCTTTGTCGACATAACCAAGCAATTTTACTAGATTCCGATGATCAATCTTTGCAAGTAACTCGATCTCACTTCTAAATTCACTTCTTAGAGCATCAGAGTGTTCCTGCATGGAAGATGAAACTTTAAACTTCTACAACTTTATGGTACATTTGAATTTGCGTCAAGAACATCAAGTTAGATCATAGAGCAGAGCTGTCAAGGGTGAAGTATATGAATCTACAAAATATAAGAAAATTCACTATGATTGGCAATTTGAAGATAGAACAGTTTGACAAAAAAAAGAAGTCAAAATGTATTGGAACAAAGATATATAACTAAACTATACAAACAAAAGGGGAACAATTTATACAAACAAAAACTTATGTGACTGTGGAATGTGGATCCCATTTACCTGATGAATTTGACCTCTTTGATTATAAATGTATCGGTCAAAAGGGAATGGATCAAAAGTCGCCTAAAACCTTTAATATGTGCAGCCTCCAAAATCACTTTACTCAAAGTTTAGATTGTTAGTGTAATAAGTTTTGGTAATCATATTTAGCTCATTAATTATTTAAGACAAAAAATTGGTTATGGGTCAACATCGTGTGGGGTGTGGACTTGTTTCGACCCGTCACCCAACCTGCTTGACCTATATATCTTGCTCGATGTCACACCTATGGATGCTCGATGAATTAAAAAGTTCTATTTGCAAAGGGTAAAAATATTACAAAAGTATATAAATTCTAAACAATTGATCAACTGATCATTATACCTTGCTTGCTCGTTTTATGGCAACCGTTTGACCATCTTGTAATTGCGCTTTATAAACGGTCCCAAATCCTCCTTCACCAAGTTTCAATGATGGTGAAAAGTTTTGTGTAGCTCTTGCAACTTGTCTCAAAGTCAAATGAACTGAACCAATCCTATCAAGTTTTGGTGACATCGAGAATCTACCAGGACTAGGTGGGACCCGTAGTGGGCTCGCTGGGGCCCCCCTTAGCGGGCTGGCTGGGACCCGTAGTGGGCTTCCAGGAATCTTTCCATGTACGGAATTCATTTCTACAGACGGAGCTGAAA
Organism: Flaveria brownii; assembly: GCA_018326445.1. NCBI lineage: Eukaryota > Viridiplantae > Streptophyta > Magnoliopsida > Asterales > Asteraceae > Flaveria > Flaveria brownii. The sequence continues at coordinate 6,957 of BJCN01048344.1, read as the reverse complement.
CCACTACAAAATCAAATGCATACTTCACTCGTTACTGCAATGTTTGTCTTTACACATGGTTTATGTAGTTTAGTGTGAATTTCCAACACGGAATTAGTGGGTTTAAATTTAGCTTGAATGAGTTTGGGTCAGTTCCAGGACCCCGGAATAAGTTTAACTAACAGGTCAGTCTCAGGTTCGCGGGTTGACACATTTCCTTTTTTATATATATATATATATATACAAAACTTTTAAAGGTCATTTTGTAGTGAACTTAATTTGGTATTGTATCTTATGTCAAAACTTAACAGTTAAAAGAGAAATGGGTGTGTCGTTCTGTAGTTTAAGCACTATTGTTTTATAAACATTTTTTTAAGTGTAACTCGTAAATTTTGAATAGGGCGTACCTGGTGCTGCAAAGAGCTCCCGCGTTTTCGCAGGGTCCAGGGAGGGTCCGTCCCATTTAAGGGAAGATGTACGCGGTCTTTCCCCCACATTTTTTGTGGGGAGGCCGTTTCCACGGATCGAACCTGAGACCTTCGTAAATTTTGAATAGTAATATGCAAAAGGAAGAAAAAAACCTAAAAAATTTATGGGTCAAACAAGTCATGTCCGTGTCAATCCATGAATAGGTTAGTTGTGTTTACTTTCGTGTGTCTAACATGATTTTCAGGCTCATCTCATGTTTGACCTTCCAACCCGTGAACACGGTCCATGTTCACGCTCCATGGAAGTAAACAGAACACCTTATAACGATATTACTCACCTGACTTCGACTCCTTAACAAGAATTGCATCATTTGTATCTTTCCTTCTAGATCGAAAACAATGGCAAAAAAAATTGCAACATCGAATCAAGAATCCAGGTTCAGCCATGGCTGTGTATTTTGTTCTAAACACCTATTCTTGAGTCTCTATTTTTAACTAAATCGCGCAAAAATCTCCTCCCACCCTCAAAATATACCAACCATCTGCAATATTACACAACTAAGCTTATAAATCCCATATTTTACCCATATAAAGAGGAAAATAACATAAATGATAAAATTGCATACCTAAAAGAAGATCATCCTCTGAATGCAACAATTCAAAGGTGAATATGATCGGCAATAGCATCAACAATAGAAACACAATACCAAAACTTGCAGCCTCCACTTCATGATTATGTGATTTAGATCTTTTCTGCAAATCACTACTGATTTCAGCAAGTTACAGTTGATCTAGCTATCAAAGCTAGAGGAGTGTCGATTCTTCTTGTAAGACTTTGTTTCTTTTGAGGGCTGCAAACTGATGAAGATTGTTTATTGGTTCATTGAACCGAGGAAAATGAAAGCATCTTGACGGGAATATGGCAGTTTTTTAATAACTTTAATATCTTGGATCAAGAATTATCGTGTTGTCCTGTTCACACTATGTAATTATGCCACAATCACCAATGAAGTCAACTAGAAGTCTTTAGAAACCTAATAACAGAATCAGAAAATTTAAATTACACGTCTGAGATGCTGAATTGCAGGTGCAAAAGAATCTTTATGGAAATCACCTGGAAGCTCATTAATAACTCAACAAAGACAATAACTGAGTTTCTTGAATTATGCTTGCTATTTCAAGAAACCTAAAAGCTCCAAGATTTGCCCCTAACCCTCCACCCCTAATTGAAGAAATCATCAAATTAAATGGATCGCACCCACATATGAAACAAACCCATGTGAAGATACAAGAAACAAACAAAACCCTAATTTTAAAACCTCTTAAACTGCCACCAAATATACAATGTTTTAAAGCTATACAATATTACAATTTGACATTCAGATGACCTGAATTGATTCTTTAATACCCACAAATCAAAAAATCCAAAAGAAACACTAAAAAATTACAAATTGTCAGTTTATCACTCCCCCTTTTCAAGATTTCAAACCAAAAGCCCCCAATTTCCCAATCAAAACAATGAATTCATCCAACAAGATTAACAATTTCAATCATAAACTCAAACCCACATGATAGAACAACAACAACAACAACATACCGTGATCGTTAAAGATTTGTGAAGAAACTCATCAAGAAACATTCAATTTCAGTCAATATAACTGTAGAGTGAAAGATCAACCCTTTAAAAGATGAACTCTTGATTGTTTGATTGATTACAACAGTGACTCTGCAAGAAGATTCGTTTCTACTGGCTGGAAGCTGCAATTAATAACGACATACTCATGAGAACAAACAAGAAAGAGCGTGTGTTGAATTTGGTATGTTTTAGTGGTAAGTTCACATTTGAGGTCATCATTTTTAGAATTTATAGCTGGATTTGGTCAATTTTTTTAGTTACTTTATTAGAAAAACAGTTAAAATGATTGGATTGATATTGTTAAAAGTTATTTTTTTAGCATTAAACACTGTTGAAATTGAATGTTAAAATAATGGTTGATGTTAATTGACAGTTATCTTTATATAGATAAATTCAAATGGTTGAAAATTAGTAAGTATAGTTGAATTGTAGTAGACCATAATGTAATATTTTATTTTATTTGTAAATAATTATAATGCAAAGTCTTTTTTAAAGCTTAAATATATCACACACATTAAAAACATTACAGTCATATTTAGAGTTAAAACTATTAAATGTTGGTGTATACTTTCGATGGAGACAGATTCACGATGGAGAATACGTAGAAAATATGGCGACAATGGAGATGGTGAATGGGTGATGACCATCGAGGGTTTGCAATGATGAGCAGATGTAGGATGATTTAGGAATTTACAAATCATATGTATTTATAAACTATGAAAATGACTTAAATCGGAGAAATTCGACATGTTTGGCCAGTTAAAAATTTGCACAATCTGGTTCATAGTTTGGTTTTTGAGATTTGTTAGTTTTGTTGTTTGGAACTTGAAACCGACCATTTAATATTTATTAATTTAAATTATTTTATTTAGATGTATAAAGATATTCATGGACGATGTATAATTTTTATAATAAGTTAATTTTTTAATGTTTTTAACGGCAATGTGCACCCTGCTTCGGATGATTTGTGTTATCTTAATCGGGTCCGTCTATCTGTATCCAAACCGAGACCGCACCCCCAACTCATTCAGGGGGAAACTTATTGCTGAGAAAACTTCATGGCTCAACTATAAGCATTTTTGTTTGGAGTGAGACTTAAACCCACGACCTTTCAATTTTTTTATGTCTAAATTCACAAAGCTGGACAACATTATTTATTTTTAACATCAGTTACTCACTCGATTGTAATTTTAAATTTCGAATCATAACAAAAATTACTCAACCCTTAAATGGAATAGCGAGAACGAGTTGGGCCTGAACTTGGGCTTTATATGTGCTCTTAAGCCCGTTTAGAATAAAAATAATAACAAACTACAAAGTTGAATCGAGAGTGATACATTTGATAATTGATGTCTAGAAGACTAGAAGAATCGAGAAACCCGTAGAATCTTCTAACGGACGTGCTTATGATCTACGGTGCCTTCAGAATCCCATGACTTTTTGTCACTATGTATTTCATCTAAAAATGTTACATCGCGAAAAAACTTCTCCTTTTTGTTAACATAAACTAATAACAACTGATAATTTAATCTTTTAGTCTCAAAACTAATTGTAATGCGACTAATGGTATACACTCAAACTCAAAGATTTACATATTGTTTCTCTAAGATAATATATATGAATTTGTTTGTTTTAATTCTGAAAAGTCGATAATAAAGTTAAATCATATCTCAGATTAATGATTACAAAGTAAAATACTCGATTAGTTACTAAATCGGTTTTTAGGCATTTCAGATTATTTCAATTGGAAATAATACTTGTTTACTGCTCTACCATCAAGTCAAAGCTAAACTTATAAGATCTTGTGTTTTAAGACGGTAAAGTCGAGTCATCATCATGATTCAACCAGAAACACTATAAAATAAAATAAAATTTTATCATTTTGTGTTATTTTTTTACTTTATTTTAACCACCCATGCCTCATTCCATTTCTATATTTGTCTTGTGCTACCTTTTTCTTATTCTTTTTATCATGTTTTACTAATTTTCTTTTTCTCGTTTTTTATTAGCTTAATTTTGGTTACCCCCAATTTGATTCCCGCTTTCTCGTTTCTTATATGTATTTGTTATTATTATTATTATTATTATTATTTTGAGTAAATTGTTATTTTCATCTCTCAAGTTTTGTGGATTTTGTCATTTTCATCTAAAAACAAAAATTTTCCCCTGTGCGTTACCGACATTTAAATAACTTGTCATTTCATCCAATTTCATTAACCTTCTTTATTTACATGTTAAATAGCCATCACGTGCACCTATGTACTTTTACACCTCGTCTGGAAAAAAAGAAAAACCTAAATAAACATTGTTCAATTGCCCCGAACATTCAAACATTGTTCGATTGTTTTTAATATTCAAAGTTAATGTCCACTTAACGGGTAAAAAAACAGCGTTAACGGAAGTGGATGAAAATAACCAGTTTTTAGAATGTCAGGGACACAGATAAGATAAATAAAGTTTTTGGATGGAAACGGCAAAATGCATCAAACCTTAAGGATGAAAATGACAATTACCTCATATTTTTATGTTCTTTTTTTAGTTACCTTCTGTTTCAGTATGTAACTAATTTTATACCCATCCGATGCCGGGTACCGCAACGTCGTAATTACAACATGTTATCAAAGTACATTATAAGCAAACATCTTTTAGTGTAATACGAAACTACAAGTACGAAAGAAAATTAAACAGTAAATTTTGGTGTACAGTATGACATTCACAACGTAAAGATAAGAAATCACACATTAAACAACATACGTAGTGAAACATAAATAACATGGTCAAACGGAAAAGCTCGTCAACGGTTGTAAATAGTGGGAAGCTGGTTGGAAATAGTAAAGAACCACATATGTTATCTAGTCACTGAACCGCTTAGGCTTACGAGTTGATCTCCAAGTCCTTTTCTTTTCATGCTCTTCATATGTGAAGTCTTCAACATTTGTTGTAGTGGAAATTATGGCATCATCACTACTAACATCTTATGAGCGCATGCGAGAATTATACGTATCTTCATTATCCACACTTGGTTGCATTGATAACAAAAATATTAGAATACAAGAGCAAAATTATAATAACAATTAAGAATAATATCAAACAAAAGAATACCAAGGACGCCATTGTTGTGACAGATGAAGGAGTTGGAATAGGTGGTCCCCATATTGCTTTATCAGCTAACTGCCATTCATCAGATGTGATCCTTGCAAGAAAGTCGCTACCTTCATCACTCACATCATAATCAAAACCATCATCCGTTGCATCGCTACTAGTGTTCTTCATAGTTATTCAGTTGTCTTCTGAGGTCATATTTATAGAGTCACCAACATACTTTGACACTGTAAAACGTCTAAAACAATGAGATGCCAAATTAAATCTATCAACTTTAATCCTAAAGATGACACTTCTAGCCAATAAATCATTCACAAGATAGTTATGAATCCAAAATGGATCATCAACTCCCTGAATAAAAATATAACAATATTAGCAAACACATATACACGCACAAAAAGAAATAATTAAGATAAATCTAAAAGTGCACCTTTGATAAGCTTTTAATAACTAAGTCTTATGTTGTTATGTGAAGAAGACTAATGGTAGCATCATCAAAAAGAACACATGCCATTTCCTCGTCTTTATCAACTATGCGAACAACAATCTTGTAACTGTGTACATATCATTGTTAGTAATTTTTAATAAGATGATAAGAAAAATGTATAAATACTTATGCCTGACGTGGGTTGGTCACTTTTTTTGGCATGCTGAACAATAATAGACATCATCAATCAGTTGGGGTTTCTTACGACATGTAGAACACTGGACATACTTCCAATCATCTAACAAATCAACATCGACAATTGTTGCACCGATATTAAACATCGTTCACTATAATATATGTTAAGAAACATATGTAATGAATGACATACTATAGTTATAAAAATAGATAAATCATAGTACCTCTGCAACACCCGCCTGTAACTGCCTATAAACATATGCAAGAGTATGAACGTGGGAGTCCTTTAAAGACGGTTCTACTGAGCTGAACGTAACAGGCGGCATCACCCTGTGGGAAGGCAGTATGTAAGTCGCATAAAAATATAAGTAATTCGATGTGTCATAAATTAATAATAACACAACAAAGACTTTACAGATTTTAAAGACATCACAAACTGGAAGTGACAAGTTGATATAGAACTTAGATGCAACAATTGACACCAAACATGAAGCACCTAGTACAATGATATAAGCATTTATGGAATGCAAAAATATAACATACCTTTTACCAAAACTTTGATGCTAATAGCAGATGTAAAGAAGGCATGCACTGCTAATGAATATCCAATCTGCAGAGGCAAAGATGCAATATTTATTCTCGCATCTGTTAGTTACAATTCGAACTAAAAATTTACCGAATTTGGTTGAATAATTACCTTCCCACAACAAAGGCTGGACAATAAGAGTGAGAGAAGAAGCAGTGGACTCTTGATTTACTTGTGATGAGTTGACAGAGTAAAATGGCTTTAAAAAGAGAGTGGAATAATCGAATAGTAGTGGTGGCTGTAACATCACGTTTTATTTATTTTTATTCATATTTGTAAAAAAATTGTATTATTAAAATCAAATATAAATTATATTTACAATAATAACAATAATAATAATACTAGTAATAATAATAATAATCATAATAATAATCATAATAATAATAATAATAAAAATAACAAAAAATAATGATAATAATAATTCAGGGGGTATTATGTAAATTTTAAAACTTAAATACTAAGTTTTAACATGAAATAAACAAAGTTATAAACCACAGGGACCCAAAGTGTAATTTTTTTTAAATCCCAAACCGCCCCCCCTCGTTTCCCCGTTTCTCCGGCCAGAACATCCGGCCACCTTCCCGGCAACACTCCGGCGACCCAA